>JAOBAS010000053.1:19760232-19771576 GCA_025311575.1 Elanoides forficatus
CCCCCCACCCAACACACTCACCGACCCCCGGCTTCTCTCCGGCTGCAGGTGGGATCGGCTGCGTGCTGCTGGGCTGCGAGGACAGCTGCAGCCTGGAGAGCAGCGGCAGCAGCGGGACCAGGGATGCGGAACCCAGCGATCCCCCGACACCCCAAAGTCGGGATCCCATGTCACCTCCCGGAGACGTGGGTACGGCCGGGGGGATGCTGTTGGACCTGGCCGTCAAACGTCCCGTGGTCAGGTCGAAAATCAAGGTAAGCGTCCGCGCTCCCTCCCCGGCCCCCACGTCATCTTTTCCCCGGCCATGGGGCGACCCCGCTTCAAGGCCGGGGACGCCGGGTGACAACAATCCCTTGGGGTCTCTCTGCTAGAGGTGACAGCACCCATCCCTACCCCCCCCACCCCGAGACGGAGGCTCGCCGGGGCGGCTGGCCGTGGGATGGGGGGCGACAGGAGGGCAAACCTCGTAAGCCCTGTACCGTAATCCTCCAGCGCCCTTTGCCTTCCCTTACCCCTGCCTGGGACATGCCGCCCCTGACCTGCTTGGCTCGGGTCCCGCAGGAGCTCTGAACCCAGCCAGGAAGGACCAGCCCTGGCAGCTAGAAGTCATGCCCCACCGGGCGTGGGTGGATCTCGTTCTTTAACGTGGGGCCTCCTTAAAAGGCCGCCTTCCAGGTTGTAGTCGAGCCTTCGCCAAGGTAGGGGGGAGGACGGGACACACTGTGTGGTGAATCTTCCCGCTGGTCCCCCCCCTACCCTCTTGACCTCTCAAGGTAGCAGCTAGGAAAAGGTCTTGGTGAAAGGCCGTTGGTTGCCACCTTGAGGTGGACCTACAGGCTTGGGTGAAATGAAGCAATTATCTGTCCATTAACTTCGCTGAAGAGCCTCTCCGCTGCATGGGCAGGAGCTCTGGCTGTCCCCCCCCCGGGGAAAGCCGAGCGGCGATTTGCCTCCCGAGGTGGAGAAGGCAAATCGCTGACGGGCTCCTCCGGGGTAGCGGAGACGGAGCTCCCGAAGCGCGGTGGGGATGCGGATGGGGTGGGAGGACCACGTCCATCTCCGAACATCCAAGGTTCTCCTCGGCGGAGGTGGAACCAGGCCACCCCAGTGCTAGGAAGGAGGAGATGTGTTTACCGGCGGCTAGTTAACACCTCGTTAAAGCCTGGCTGTCGCTTCCCTGGATGGAGCTGTAAAAATTCCCACTGTCTCTGCTGGGACTGACAGCCTTTCGGCCACCATGTTATTAATCTCGTGATTAACACTAGGTTTTCACCCTGCTTATACGCGGCCCCGTGAGGTGGAGTCCTACCTGTTGCCCAACAGATACTTCCCAGCCGGTTCCCCCTCTAGTTTCACACCTCCTTTTTTTTAAAAATCTTTCGCTACAATTTCAGGTAGCATTGCTTCGGTAGTAAGCGAAGGAGGAGGATGAGGAAAAATAACTGGCTCTTCAGGGAAAAAAACCACCCAAACGTATTCCTCTCTTTGTGAAGAGCTGCCGTTTGACTTTAACCTACTTTGTATAATTCAACCTGGGCTATTAGCAACTGTCACAGCGAAACCTCGTTCCGGCAGAATTGGGTTTTCTCAGCGTGCCACAGAAACTCCTCAAAAGCGCCACGAGAGCCGATGGATGCGTGCGCACGGTGCCGCCTGCTCCGCTGGCTTTCCCCCATCCCGAGCGGCTAGCGGCGAGTACGTCCGCTCCCCCGCAAATAATTAAACTAATAGCAAAGTATTTGCATCTGCCAGACATTAAGCTTTCCTTCTCAGGAACGCTTTTCCCAAGTACTGAATCATCAGTGTCTCCCTTAGTCAAGCTAGGTCATGGTGTTGGCACAATATTTTTGGTGTTAGGAGCAGGAATGAGGAGATTAACCCCTAATGACACTCTGCCGTTAATTAACGAGCCAGGGAGACCACCGGGAAGAGATTAGTGCCATTGTTTCGGTCTCTGCTGAGTCAGCACAAAGTGCCTTTGGTTTATCTCGCCAAACCTACCATTTTTTTTCACCGCCGGCTGGTTTTCCAGGGACCCATAGCAGCTGGAAGGGTGATTGGCGAAGGCACCGCATGGGTCCGACTTTCTCACGCCGGGGAGGCTCCGTCCAGGATATTAGCTGAGTGCAGGAGCAAGCGCACATGCGGCCCCATGGAGAGGCGCTCATAGCCTGAGCCCGGGTGCTTATGGATGTAGCTGGATGAGGGTCCCTGCCTCTGGAAGGCGACCACCACACGGGCTTTGTTTGAATCCCTGAAGCCGAGCAGGCCAGCGTTGCATCAGTCCCAAGCCGTGCACATTAAGTCAGCCACTTGATCGCAAGGGAAGCGTGAAGGTTTCACCCGGCAAGAATCTCCCGAATCCTTTCACTTTTCATTTTGAATTATGTCCCGAGAATTTTTGAACGCCACAATAAGCCCTCCCTCCTTATTTTGTTTGTTTTCTGTTGGTCTCTGTCACCTCGATGCCTGCTCACCCAGTCCTCTTCCATTCCTTAGTTCACCACCGGCACCTGTAACGACGCTACGGTGCATAGCTGCGAGCTGTGTGGCAAAGGCTTTCGCTTGCAGCGGATGCTCAACCGTCACATCAAGTGTCACAGCCAGGTGAAGAGACACTTGTGCACCTTCTGTGGAAAAGGCTTCAACGACACCTTTGATCTGAAAAGACATGTCCGGACCCATACCGGTGAGAACGCGATCCCCAGGGGCTTGCGGGAGGTTCTGGGAAGCAGGAGATTGGAGAAGGGGTGAGATGGGACAAGGACGAGGAGAGAGTGAGGGTAACCCGGCAAGACACTAATACAAAACCCAGGTAACATTTGCAAAAAATAGCGGGGAAGCAGTGGAGGAAAAGGAAAGACCTGAGAGTGGACAGATGAAAGCCCTGGGACTAACAAAATCTGGTGAGAACTAAGGAAATTTTTGTGAAGCAGTGTGGGTGCATGAACCATCCAGATCCAGTGTAGACGCAGCTGCGTGCTGCCGTGCCTGGGGCAGCGAGACCGGGATAACCCACCCGGGATAACCCACCCGGGAAAACTCACGGCATGTTATTGCCAGTCCAGCGTGTACCGGTGAGTGCAGGCAGGCGGTGGATGAAAATGCTTTGCCCTCTAGAGGCAACGAGCAGCAGTTTCTTGGTTTTTAGCTGTTGCGAACCTTCCCCGCTGGCCGTCCCGCGGGATGGGGTTATGGCTGGATTTTGGCACCGTCTGGAGAAACCAGAGTGTGGTTCGTGCGGTGCCTCCAGCTTCTTTAGGGAAAGTAGGCAACACACCTGACTTCTGCTAACCCTGCGTGCTGCATCCCTGCCTGCTTCGGGCTACCAGCTCCTTCAATCCCCTTTTGGAGCCGTTTCGCTCCAAACCAGTTTGGCCGCCGGCCTAAACTGTCTCTATTCACTTACTGTGTGGGTCACAGCATGGGATGAAAAATCTCCTGACGGCGGTTCCTGCTCTGGATTGGGGGGGCGGCAGGTAAAAAAGTTGCCTTGAATCGGGGCTAGTTCCCTCCTCCCTGCTTGCATCTACACCAGGCGTACAAGCACAAACGAGGGTGCTGTGATTTAAGCTCACGATGGCACTGGAAGCAAGAAAAATCATCCCTTTCCCTGCTCTGCTCACTCTTGCTCCCTGGGTTGGAGGGATGCACTTTCCATGGCCGCTCTGCAGTGGGGTCGGTTCCTGAGCCCACCTCAAATAGCGGCGGTTGCGTTTCTTTGAACGGCATCGGTTGCCTCAGGTCCAGCTCACCGGTCACAGAAGTGGTTATCCTAACCCGGAGCAGGGAGAAGGCCGCCTTTTTGTTTCCCTTTCTTAGTGGAAGCGATGGCTTAAATACACATCAAGCCCATCCTCATCAAGCAAGATGCTTTCTGGCAGGCCAAGCTGGCTTCGCTCAGGAGGCTTGGACTTTGCACTGTCAGGCACCCGGAATGTGCATCCACCGCATCTCCCAGGCACGTTCCAACTTTTCCAGATCTGCGGTTACCTACGGGACTTGCCGATTATTTTGGCTCACTCTGCAATACCCCTGTTTTGGCTTAGGCCCCATTAACCAGGCAAACTGCTAGAGGTGATGCAAGTATGTTGGTAGGCAGGAGCTGTTTCTTAGCAGTAGAGCTCACGAAAACAATGCCGCCCGTTTCGATGGGAAACGATGGGATTGGCTGGAGCCAATGTTTTGGGCTGGTTTGGTTTGTTTGTAAAGATTTCAGGTGGAAAGGAAAGCTGCTGGCTGCGAGCAGGGAGCTGCCGCTGGGGTATGGCCGAAGTGTGGAGTCGGTGCTTCTGAAAGAAGTGATTTTTCAACCTGTCTCCTCATCCTTTGAGATTCAGAAACTAAATCCAAGAGGGTCTGTGTTCAGAAGCTAAAAATATATGTATGCTGTGGCAGGTAGGGTTGAACTCGCTCTGCAGGAGTGGAGCCAATTTTGCGAAACTGGAAGGGAAGAAGGATCTTTGTACTGGACAGGAGTGAAAACCCACTGTCCTGGAAACGTGAATCTTATGGTTAGACTGTCCCCAAATTTACTAGAAGAAATCCGGCATCGCTATTTCTGCTTTCCAGTGTAAAGCCAGGATGGACGCTCACATATACGGTATTTGCCTGGTGCCTTGGGTTGTGGAGGGCGATGACGGCTGGCTGCAGCAGCGGTACCAATACTGTATTGGCGTGTGTCCTTTCCAGGCTGAAATACGGCACCTCTGAAAGCGGTGGCCTCTTTTATGTCAAAGTTGATTGCTGTTCAGGAAAGCTGGGCTATATTTGAATGTTAGAAAGAAGACAAACGGGCTGGAAGAGGTAGCGTGGGCTTTATTTTGTAGCTACGGGTGCTCACCTACATCTGCTTTACTGAATGTCGGTGTTTCAGTGGAAATTGTTGTGCAGCGTTTGTAAGCAGACCGTGTAACAGTAAGGTAGTGTCAGAGAGAGTGAAAGCCAAACATCCCAGTCTAGCTTCATGGCATAAGCAGACTTAAACATTAAAAAGTAACTAATATACACAGTAAAATAAAATTTTTAAAATGATTCCTAAGTAATGAAGAGGTTCTCGCAGCCGTGATGGGCTGTGCCATCCTGGCACTATCCCCCTTGCGCTTGTGTTCGTGTCTGTGCAGCACGGTTGGCAGCAGGAACCAAGGATGGCGAAGGTTTAAGTGGCCTTCAGAGGAGCATGAAACCGCACCCAAAATACTGTTGGTAAAGGATACATTTTTGTGAATTCTAATGAAGATTTGGAGTTTCTCTCCAATTGCAGTTCAATGTAACTGAAGCAGTCTCACAGCAGCAGGCGTGAGGAAACGCTAGTCTTGATAGTTTAAGCCGGTGCACTGGGATAACCTCCTTCTACAAGACTTGCAAAAATGCAGTCAAGGTGCTGCTTGTTGGTACGTGTAATTAGTTTGGATTTCTGGTAGAAAGATCAGCAACTGAGTGGTGAACTTAACGCGATGCGATTACGAAGTTACAACTGTCTGTATGGATGTGCGCGCTTTGCCCTTTTTTGCCCGGCTCACCATAGGTGCGATCTTCCACCTTCATCGGGAAAAGAGAGGGGTCGAGGTAACTCCTTCCATCAGCTTTAAGACTGGTGTTTGCTTGAAAACTTACTGAGCTAGTCTAGGAAGTAAAATCACAACTGGTTTACGTTTTTTTCAACTGTCGCTGAGCCCTCAGCTATTTGCCATTCAAGTACTGGGGGGGGTTGTTGTTAAATCAGTGTTGATTGGTGCTAAAACGGATGCTTTTTACTGCTCAGTATTTTTTGTAACGTTGGTTGTACTGAACAAAAGTGCTAAGGCATTCAAATCACAAGCCAGCCCCTTCTCCCTCCTCTGGAGACACACATACGTATTTCTTTCATCTTAATGCCCTTCTCTTCTAGAACTTGAACTTGTAATCTCAATCATCAAATCTATATTCTACGAAAACGCTCTCACTCCTTTGAAGTACTGTGATCACTGTATGTTCACGTTGGGCTGCCGTTCACTGAAGCCTCATTAAGCTTTGCTTGCTGAAAGAGAAAAATTAACATCTTACTGAGATACAAGGTTTCATTCATTATAAAAGCCAAAATGAAAGGTTAGCTGAAACCGATGGTTTTAACTAATCAGAGGACTTAAAAAAGTCAGGGCTCTAAAGGAGTAAGTTTTGCAAGAGTTGACAGCGGCTTCTTCTTTAGGACCAAAGCACCCATGGGCACCTGTTAGCGTCTGCCTACGTCTTCTTGAAACGTTTCTAGGTTTTCTATGCCTAAACATATCAACCCATTCATGAAAATTTTATCCTGTAAGAAAGATGTTTTATTTAGACAGTTCCTCAGGCTAGTAGCTGCCTGCTGCTAGGTATTTGCTCCCTAGCTGATATACCAGAGCCTTGCTCTTAGCCTGTTCTTTAGTCAGCTGTAAAGAAACATAAATCAGAATGGTAATCGCCGTCTTTTAATGTTGCAGGAATTCGTCCTTACAAATGTGAGGTTTGCAACAAAGCCTTCACCCAGCGCTGTTCCCTGGAGTCCCACCTTAAGAAGATTCATGGCGTGCAGCAGCAATACGCCTACAAACAGAGGCGAGATAAACTTTACGTGTGCGAAGACTGCGGCTACACAGGCCCCACGCAGGAGGACCTGTACCTGCACGTTAGTAACGTTCACCCCGGAAGCGCTTTCCTGAAAAAAACCTCAAAAAAACTTGCAGCGGTTTTGCAAAACAAACTGAGCCCTGTTCTGCAGAGGAACTCCAAAGATGACGACAAAGATGAGTAACACGGTGGATTACAGTGGTCTAAAGAAATGAAGTTTACATGTAGGACTATAAATATATTATTTTTTTAAAACCAATTTTGACAGAAATCCCTGAAATGAAAGGGACGCTTTTGTTAATGGGACTCTCTTGATGTTGGTAGAACCTCAACTTGAAAGAAATATTCCCATGTACGATGCAAACATCAAAGAAATATTCCCATGTACGATGCAAACATCAGGTGTTTTTATCTGGCCCCAAAAAGTGGAAAGCTTGGAAGAGGCCATCACCTCTTGGATGGAGTGTTTACTGAACTGACATTTGGGCAACCCGTTTTCTGTTTCAGCTCTACCACACGTCCGAGTGGCCACTGACAAATAAGTTCACCTTTCCCCAGTGTATTTTGTAAAGATAATAACCATTGCCTCCTGTACAAACTACTTTTGAGAGGTTTGGGTGAAAAGTGCCGTGTAAGAGCAGCTACTAGTATGTTGTTCTATGCAAAATGAATTAAAATGGTCTTAAGAACAGGAGTACATTGTATCAGTAAGCAAGTTAAAATGTGCCGATAAGCTTAACTCTGCCCCCTGTGCAGTACACTCACAATTTATGGAAGCGTGATCCAAGGTGAGCTGAAACTTTTTTTTTTTAAAGGATGCAGAACTTTTTCCTTCCAAACTTTCTCTACTAGCAAATGACACTATTCCAGGGCAGACTTAAAGTTGTGGTTTAGGTACTTCAAACTGTGAACTTACTTTCATCATGTTCAGATTTAAGTGTAACCTTAACTCTGATGTTCCTGGACTTGTCACGCTCACTTTGGGGATTATTACCACAGCCTTTTAACGTACATCAATATCAACCCAGAAACCCAAAGAAAACACTTCAGTGACTTGAAGCTATGTATTTTCTGTCGTGATGAAATGCAATTTTGTGTGTATTTTATGGGGGGCGTGTGTGTGTGTGTGTGTGTGTGTGTGTGTGTTTGGAGATTTTTTTTTTCTTTTTCACCATCAAGTGCCTGCTCACTAATACAACAGAGCAGTGCAAGGCAGTGAAAAGGGAGACTTTGTCGCTGCCTCATGAGATCAGTGCAAAACTGTAGGCACGAATCTGGCCTCTCATCTGTAACCCCTGTCAGTTTAGAAGGCTCCTAGCGAGACTGATGCTACAAGGGAAGGAGGTAGCGATGCTGAGGAGGGACTGGTACTACATCTCTGTGCTTTTGGACTTCCCCTATAGTCCTGCTCCAGCTCCTGTTGACCCAGGACAACCAAGAAGGTAGCCTGCAGGGACTAGCGAGTGTGAATTTAGGGATTTAAAAAAAAACAGAGGGGAGGGATGCCCACATAACTCATGTTGCTGAAACCACCTGACACTCGTAAGACTCTTCAGAAGCTGCTGCAGCCTTTACTGGGCACTTGGGTGTCTGTATTGGGAGCGACAGGGTGGGGTGGTAACTTCCTCAGCGACCACAAAGTGCTCTGGTCCAAGCGCATGTTATTCTTCTGTCTTTTAACTTAATGGTCACAGCTGCTAAACAGGTTTTACATCAATTAAAATGCACAACAATTAATGGATTTCATTTGTAAATTCCAAAAATGCATTCCATGCTCAAAATTATATTTGGGGAGGATGTGCTGTATTCTATGTACATTGAAACAACAGCTGAAAAGTAACCCACCTAAAAGACAGAGTCATAGCCAGGACCTTGCAGTCATTACTACTAAAATGAGATTCTGAGCATCTCTGCAAGAATTGTAAAAATCTTCTCAATTTGCCTCAGTTTTGTACAGGCATCTGCTTGGGTTTTTGTGGGGAAAAGCTTCTAGGGGTTTGAAAGCATTTCTAATGATATTAATACTTTATTCAGCACAACTGTTGGTGCTTGGGACCTTGAAAACAAGGATAATAAAGTGATGCAACTGTGTAAAGAACAAACTTGTCATCCTATGTAACGGGAAAGTTTGCAGAATACTTCTGAATAGTATAAATGGAAGGTTGCTCACGCCGAGCGCAGCTTGCGTGCTTGCAAATACATTTGACAAAATTGCCTGGCTAAGAAAAGCGTTAACAGCTGGTTCAGCCAATTGTGCTGGCGACACTCCCCTGTAACCCGCTCAGCGAGGTCTCACTCATGAAACTTAACAGTTGAGTTCAGCTCCTAGGTGGGACTGTTCAGTACAGTCCGTCTGCGCAAAGTGACTCGCGTTCACCTAACTGCAAAGGATTCGCGTGCTTAGCTCTGCTGAAACCTCAGCCCTTACTCTGGAGCAGTGGAGGCGCGGCTGAAACCCTCCTTATCTAGCTGGAGACACATTTTGTGTCTCCATGCGTTGTTTGCGTCTGTAGGTCTGGCTGGTTTTTCTACAGAGGACAGATAGCGCCTGTAGCAGATGCCTTGGGCACATCAATTTAACAGTCTGGCAAGTTAGTTTAAAGTGGTCACAAAGCGGGTTTGAGTTTGCATGACACCGGCGACAGCCTCTGCCAGTTCTGTTATGGGACAAAACTGGCACTAGCTTGGGCCTCTACAGAAACGTTCCAGAGCTCACACAGGGATGCCCAAGGCAGCCAGACTTTCAGAAGTCCTAGACGTGAGTAACTTCCACCGCTACTGTCTTTGAAGGCTGTCTGCCTTCTCCTGGCTCTCTGACAGTACAGACGCATCCGAGACTTAAGGATAGGTTTACAAACTGACGTTGCCAGTGAAGCTGGCAGCCTTCCTCAGACACAAGGCTTTTGTTAAACAAATGGACACAGATGAAGCCAACAGGTGCCCACATTGCCCAGGCTCCAGACTTGTCCTTATTTACTAGGAGGCAGGACGAGGCTGAAATCTTAAACGGTTCAGACATCTAATGGCTGTATGATGCACTGTTGAAGGCGGCAATCCCTCCCAAACATTGCCCAACTGTTCCACACTCTCTTGATTTATCCCATCCCAATCAACACAGGGAATTCGGCACGTTTTATCACCTCCTGCTTCTGCCCAGAGCATCTTACCTCTTGCTTATGCCCACCCTCTTTGTATCCACAGAGCTATCTTTCACAGAAAATTGACGGTGTTCAGTGACGTCGAACCACCCACTTGCTAAAATTCTGTGATGTGGGAAGATAGTCGTAAAACGGGTAGAACTTCTGAGCGCTCATGCAGCGTCGTCGTGGTTAGTCATCTCTGAACCCAGTTTCTCAGTCTCCATGGTTTGTCTTTTTAGATAGAAATCTAATTAAGCACAGAGTAATCCTAACATCACCAGACCAGGTTTAAATAAGCAAGTACCACTATAACTAAGTTTCAGTGCACAGGTTTCCACAGTTCAGTACTCTGGAGGAGCAGAAGATTAAGCACTACAGAGGTTTCAGTTTCTTCAGCAGCAAGCCTGCCCACCGTTTTTTTTAGGTACAGTTCTGGCTGATTTTCTTGAAGCTTACGGGTTAGTTGTATTTTTATTTGTAATCTGCAGTGGTATTATGAAAACTCATACATACAATTCAGAGAAAACAAAGAATGAGGAAAAAAGCTTTCCAGGTGTGCAACACAAAGCAATACCGCCTGACATCAGCAAGGCTTATTCTGTGTCTTATAGACTTGATTTTACAAAACAAGCTTCAAAAGTAACTTCTGTTTTAGAACAATTATTCACAAACTCATTTAAAAAAAACAAAACAAAAGAAAAAAACCCCCAAAAAACCACACACAAAAAAACCAGCCCCCCCAAACCAATCAGCGGCTCTCCATTCCTCAGAAGGCTCGGCTTCAAAGTCACAAGCCTGCTTTTATAAAGAAACTTACTCGCACTGGCAAAAGCTATAACTTGACACTGGAGATCGTTCCACATGGGTAGGCTCGTCGTCAGCTCAGACCCACAGCAAAGTCAGGAGAACTCAAGACAGTTGCAGACTTGGCCGCAGAGAGCCTCACAACCTAGGGTACAAAGCCTGTTTACACTCTCTCAGTCTTTATGTGGGCCACACAGCCTGTTAAGAAACCTGCAGGAGGAGCCACTAGAAGTAGTCAAACTTCCTACCTTTCAGAACACTTGCTGCAAATTTCTAAAGGTATCAGTTATAATTCTGTCCCTCTTTTCCTAAGCCACTTCTGTTAAACAATAACTTTGCCTTAATATTTTAAATAAGTGCTTATGAGAACTTTGGTTATAATTGCAGTTTTTCCAGTTGTTGCTGTAAGAAAAACCACAAATAGTAACAAGCCTGTTAAGAGATACCTTTGAGATGAGCAAGGACTAAGCTGACTGAAATCCAGCCTACTATATTCATTTGTTTATTGTTTGCATTTCTCTCAGCTCAGACAACGCAGACGTCATTTTGCTTTAGTTCACCAACTTCATTTTCAAAGCCTCAGTTCTGCAACATTTTTTTTTTTCTCAAAAATGACAAAAGAAGGATGATTTGATTTGGACTGTTTAACTTGACAATAGAAACTTTCCTATCAACCTCAGTTTGTATAAACTGTGGGGAAAAACTGAGATTTAAGTAAGTTGACTCTGTCCTTGTCCACTTAAGTCACCTACAACATAAGTAGATACACATTCCCCATTCCAAATTTCCTTGCCCTTTTTTTTTTTTTTTGGGGG
>JAOBAS010000053.1:19793857-19807378 GCA_025311575.1 Elanoides forficatus
AGTAGTAAATCTAAAGCTAACCGATTTTGCAATGCCATTTTACCAGTAGCCTGCCAGTTTACTATCAGAAAAAGACAGACCAGAAAAAAAAAAAAAACCCAAAAAAACTTGCCAAACAGCTTGGTTTGTCAAACCCTTGGCTGGGGATCTTGTCTTGAACTCTGATCTGCAGTAGAGATGGATAGGCATAATGCTCAGGTGGCTATAGTTATTTCTTTGGCCCTTCCCAAAACAGGGAAGAACTTGTATTCTGTGATAATGTAACTGACAACAGGTCCTACTCTCTTTCAGGAAGTAGAAGACTTTTTTGAGCAAGAGAAGACTTTTCTTGTAAACTACTACAACAGAATCAAGGATGCATGTGCAAAAGCAGATAAGATGACAAGATCTCATAAAAGTGAATCTTTTCAAAGACCTTTTCTAAAGACTTTGCAGTCTTACTGTTTTCAGCCTGAAAACCTTGTCTTGTTCTTGCAGATGTTGCAGATGACTATATTTATGCTTCAGCTTGCTTGAACAGCCTGGCATTAGAAGAACCTACGGTTATCAAAAAGTAAGCAATTCTAACTGTTCATAAACATATCCTGAGTCTAGGAATATCAAGTTCCTTCTGTAAAATCCAGGGGATTGAGTCATAGCTGGTTTGAGTTTCTTGAATTGCAAGCAAGTGGCACTGAAACTTTCTTTCCTCTGATGCTCCTGGTGTGGCAGACCTAAAACTATCAATTGCATCTGACTCTTAACTAGCTGATCTTTTGCCAGTTGTGCCCTAGAGCTGAATTGTGCTGGTCATCAAAGCTCCTTCTAAACAGAAATCTCCTTGAATTTTTTTCAGGTCACAAACTCCCAGAGAATATGGGAGAAAGGGGTTATGTATCTGTGTCTTAATATGTTGTTAAATACAACCACAGCTTACGCTAGGCCTGTATTATCTTCTGGACCTTTAAAATTCCAGAATAGTAGGGTTTTTTAAGCTACAGAAACCTAGTCACCTTTTCTGAGGTGAATTCTTCCACATCTCTAAACTCTGCTATCAGTTTACCCAGACCTTATTAAAACAGAGTATATATAGCTGAATAAATAAGCCAGTTCATCCCTCTTGAAGGGTAGCAGTGGGGAAATTCTCCACAAGACTTTTATGCCCTAGAGATCAGTGTTGTTAACTTTAAATGGTCTTTAGCTGCTCAACTGTACTAGTCTGTTAGGCTGGAATCCAGCACCTCTTGCATTGAACCTTTTGTCCAGGTTGTTGCCTAGACCTGAGTTCTTTTCAAGCACTTGTCTGGGTCTGTAGGCAGGAGTAACCTCCAGCCTTCAGCTTTTTTGTTTCCTGCCAATTGATCCTGGCATTTATCAGACTAAGAAGTATCTAAAACTTATGCATTTTTTTTTTTTCCCCCTAGGTACTTGTTGAAAGTTGCTGAACTGTTTGAGAAACTCAGGGTAAGAGAAGCTTTTGGTGGGGGGGAATCTCTGAATCTGGATGTTGCTGTTTCCTGTTACATACCAACTATCTGATTTTTCTGCAGAAGGTAGAGAGTAGAGTTTCATCTGATGAAGACTTAAAGCTCTCTGAACTGTTGAGATACTACATGCTCAATATAGAAGCTGCTAAGGTGAGAACAGTTTTATTTTTGAAGCTTAGTTTTATTACAAGCATTGTGACTTGCTCATGGTTTTCTTTGTGCTTTAAGAAGACAGGAAGGTGGACCCTTCTTTTGCTTAAGAAACCTGGCAGTCCTAAACCACAGCAGACTATAGAAGCTATATATTGGCTAGCTGCAGTCCAGCCCACTTACAGAAGGGCTGTTTAAGATCTCCAACCAGTTTTTCTCTGGCATGTAGGGAGGAAGAACTAATTAAATAATCTGTAAGTTAGAGCAAACCATTTGAGTCTGCAGCCCTAACCCTTCCCCTGCCTGAGTACTTGACTTGTCAGTAAAACCAATGATGACTAATTACAAATCTTAAAGTAAATCCCACCTACTAAACTACTTTATCATGAATATGCAGTAACATGTGAAGGCTATTGGAGTCTGGACTTCCAAGAGGGGTTTGCTAGATTGCTGTGACTGCAAAAGCCTTGCCAGCAACTCTTTTCTAATTAATACTTAACAAGGGGGTGACTATGCTGAGAAATGGTATCTAGGTATAACCTGATGGGCCTCTTCATCTAGTGTCATAACTCTAACGTCATGTACCCTGGAACATTCACTACAGGCTCCCTCTGTGTGGTGTACTGCTATTTGGATATCAAGACTATACTGCTGCTAGATTAGAAAGGAATTGGTCCTGAGACCTGTACTGCTCCTCATGTCTAGGTTAGTCTATTGCTTCACTCAAACTGTCAGATCTCCAACAAATTAAATGATAGTGTATCCCTTGCTAGAAGTAGACTGAGAGAATTCAGAAAGTGCTATTCCTCCTTAGTGGAGAGGCCCACCTTATAAAAGGATAAAGCTACTTTAAGGGAAGAAGCGATGTCTGCAGTAGCCCTTGGACTTTTTTGACTAAGGCACAAGTGGCTGTCCTGAAAACTTGGCACTGCGCTGGTGAGAGCTTCCTGTTGCTATGCTAAGAGCATAGCAGGTTATAACAGCTTGTTGGAAGAAGCAGAATCTGGTGCTGAAAGAAGTGAAACCTCCTGCTGTTAAGGTAGTTGTAACCTCAGTTTGGGAAGTAGTCCCTTAAGGCTTTGACACACTATTCCTGTCTACTTTCAGGATCTTCTGTACAGACGTACAAGGGCTCTTGTTGATTATGAAAACTCTAACAAAGCTCTAGATAAAGCCAGGCTAAAGAGCAAGGACGTCAGGCTGGCTGAGGCACATCAACAGGATTGTTGTCAGAAGTTTGAAAAGATTTCAGAATCTGCAAAACAAGGTAAAACAGGCTTTGCTGTGTTTATGCTGAAGGGAGATCTTAATGCAGTCTGTGTCTCCAACTGACCTTCAACTACTGAAGGCTTCTGAGCACTCTTCTGAAGCAAGCAGTCTGAACAGCTCAAGGGCAGTATAGATGCCTGTAAAATTAATGCAGCTAAATATTTTTAAGAATGATTGTCTGAGGCAGAGCAATGTCAGTACTAGACCAACCTTAATTATAAGCCCCTAGAATTTGCTCTCCAGACTGAGCTCTTGCTCTCGGCCTCCACCTGAAGGTAACTGCTCAGGTTTCTGATTATCTCAATTAGAACTGTGCAAACAGGCTTTTGCTCTGTCCCAGTATAGCTGAGTGTCTCATACAGAGTTTCAAACACTGGTTCTTAGTAGATGCCTTTGGACAATATAAAACAGAGGAAACATGCTTTCATGGTACACATGCTACTCCATTAATATTCTTGGTTTTTAAATGTTCTGTGTTCTCACAGAGCTTGTGTGGTGGCTTACTCCTTGTTTTATTCCAGTTGTCTTTCTACAAAACCTTTCTGTCTTAGACAAGCTGTTTCCTCACCAAGATGTCAGTGTCATGTGAGGAATGCATTTCTGGCTACAAACAGCAAGACTAACTCTTGAACCTTTTTGTGGTCAAATATTGTAACTAGAGCTGTGCCACAGTACTCATGAAACATAAGGGGCATTACTGAAGCTTCCGTCACACTTTGTATGTTTGTATCATCTTTGTTCTTTTTTCCCTACAGAACTGATGAGCTTCAAACAGAAGAGAATAGCAGCATTCCGCAAAAACCTAATAGAAATGGCAGAACTGGAAATAAAACATGCGAAGGTGTGTTCTTTTTGGAATTTAACAGGCGTAGCTTGAGGGAAGCGAGTACTGTGTAACTTGGAGGATTTGCTGGGTTCCCCTTAAAACTAGGAAGTGTAAAATAGAACAGCTGGGCTCTTCAGCCGAGATCTGAAGAGGGAAAGGAAGTGTAAAGCTATAGGTGCAGTGCATACAAAGAACAAATACTGACAGTCTTATCTGTTCTGTGCAGAAAGTCTGTTTTCAACCTGTCACTCCTAGGACATCAGTCTATTGCACTGCAAGTAAGAAGTCTCAATTTTGCAGGTAGTGCACAACAGCTCACCTAACTTGCCAACAGGCAGCCTCATCTGTGGGGTTTGACCCCTCCTGCATCTAGAGGCAGCTGCTGCTTAAAGTGTTCCCGAGTGCTGTGAGAGCACATCCTGCAGCTTGTGATCTAGCTGTCAACCCTTCTCGTTTGGCTTGTCAGTGAAGGAGGACACTGGCTTTGTAGCTGCCTCTGCCAAGCTTTGCTGAGCAGGCTTGAAGTAGGCTGTGGAGACCACACCATGTACTGCCAGCTTAATCTAAGAAAGTGTATGCAGGTTACAGGGTCTGTTAATTTAGTGTAGAGAACAAAGCAGGAAGAGTCAGGAAGAGCTAACTGTATCTTCAGCTCCTTTTGAAGAAGGAAAGTCTAATTTCCCACTCCCTGAGTCCTGGACTTCACAGGTAGCTACTTCAGTGCTGAGCTTGAATGTGACAGATGAAAGGCTTGACAATACTGCTCAGTTTGGCCCACTTAAAAAACTTACTGCTGTCTTTTGTCCCTCCTTCCCACAGACTGAGTCATGGTTGCAGGCCTGCAGGAAGAGGCAGGTTGCAGACTCTGATCTGATTTTGATGCTTTACTGCTTGAATGCTTGTCTTTGCAGGATAAGCCCTTTAGCATTGTCACAGGCTACAAAATCCTGGGATGGACCTGCTATTTTGGAAGCCACTTCATTGTGGAAGGCAGGATTTAAATTATCATACTCACCTGAAACTAATTCTCTTCCTTTCCAGAACAATGTCTCTCTCCTGCAAAGCTGTATTGACTTGTTCAAGAACTAAGGCGCCTTATTCTGAAAATGTGAAAAAAGCATCAATTGCACTCAATGGCCAGGGGCAACTTATTGGCTTGACTTCATTAGCTTAAAATAAATATTGTCACTGAGATTGTTTGACTAATACTTAAATATGTTGATAGTGATATGTTGACTTTCTTGATATAAATGAAAGCCGAATTGTGTATGAATTGTCTGGATGTAGCTAACATCCTGTTGGCTGATAACTCAAAATGAGTCAAATGTAAGAAAACAACTTGCTGTTGACTGACTTCATCTAGCAGAAAATGTTTTCTGAGAAGAACTCCTTTTTTGTGGGATCATAAAGTAATCTGTCTCTTCATAGCCCTGATATATTAAACTTGCAAGTGGGAGTGACTTATATAAGTGTAGTAATTTTATAAAGTAAATATCTTAACATTCCACTTCCCAGACAGATTTCTACTGCAATATATTTTGAATTTCTATAACTACATTCAGTATTTGTACACTTGGGTGACAGAACAAATAAAGATGTCTGATACAACAAGCTGTTGCTGTATGGCGAGACTTTGTGAGATGTAAAATGACAATCTGAGTTTTCAGGCACAGAACTATCGCAAATTACTTATCAACTGGAGCTCTTCATTCAGAGCACTAGAGAAACATTTGACTCAATAGGATTGTTCTTGGAATGGGTGTTGACATGAAATGTGGGGACTTCAGGTCATGATACTGTTTGAGTAGCTCTCAAACTTTTACTTCCTATATGCTGCGCGCGGAGGAAACCAAGCCTTTCAAAAGCATTGATGGGTATAGATGGCTTGCACTCCTTCAGACTACTTCACAATGCTTCGTATTTTGCCAATTTTCACACTTCTTGGTAGCAACAAGAGGCTGTTTAAAACTTCAGGTCTCCTGGAAGCACAGCCCTAGCCACTCTTCTGTAAGATAAACCTCTTTAAACTTAGTATGGCCAACTGGGCATACGCTGCCATAGCTGAGGCAACTCAGCCTATAAACCCCAGGCTCATCTTTCTACAGGTTGGCTATCATCTGGCATATGTGGATCTAGGTCAGTGAGCCATACCCTTCTAAAGGCAGCTTTCTGAGTAAGATGAGTAAATGAGCCTTGCTTAATTTCTTGTGACTAAACTTCTAATCATGCTTGAAGTAGGCTATGTGGCTATGCTCTGGGCAGACTGCCTGAAGCAGCTTCAACCAGAGAAGCTCTGAGAGTGGACAGCTCAACGGCAGTATCTAAGGATTGTTCAATAGTTTACTTTTCTGTGACCTATTGCTCTTTCTTTGTAGTACCCCATGAAAACTGAGCAGGTCTTTCCAGCAACACCATCCTGCAGCAGTCTAGCTGAAAAATGTCTGAATTCTGTCTCCTTTTACCTTTGTTTGACAGGAACAGTTTCAACTTGTGGTTGATTAAGGTTTCTGGAGTTCATGTTCAGCTTCTGCCCAAATAGCTCAGTTTCAGCAGCAGCTGCATAAGTATATTGCCTGTGGATATATGGCCCCTATATAGAAGAGAGCTAGTAGGTAGTATTGCTGTTACCTATGACAAATGTCATACAAACTCCTAGCCACTTGTCCTGGGGCAACTAGTGGTCCCAAGCTGGACAACTCATGCTGGCAAATATTTGGCTTTTTCTAAAAAGGCACACTGTGCCTCTTGCCCTCTCTTCTGGCTGCTACATCCTATGTTCTCCTGGTCTGCCAACTGTGCCAGGATGAGCTTCTCCTAGTGTGCTGTGGCTCTTGGAAGCCATGGTTTGTGCCCTTTTGCATCTATTGCCTATGGCGTAGAAGTAGCATCTTGCTTATGCTGTTTTACAGTAAAATATTGTTATATGCTGGGTCTTTCTGAACCTAGCTCCAGTGGCTGGGTGGTTTTTGCAAATCAAAGTCGGTAGCAAGGAACTTGTAGCCTATACACCTAACTGCCTTTGGGCTGAGTCTGAAGAAGTTGAGCTCTGGCTATGTTTATCCTAAACTACTTCAACTCAGTTCAAAGGCCTGCCTTATTTTTCCAGCCAGAGAAAGGCTGCAGCTAGTATCAACATGACAAACAATACTTTATGTCCCTACTCCAGAAGCAGTCTAGACTATTGTGGGCTTCATGCACTGCCGGTAACAGCGTGTTTGAAGCTATGAGACACTTTTTTTTTTTTTTTTTTTTTTTTTTTTTTTTAGAGCTTTTTTATGAGGTGCTTGCTTTTGTGTGGTTTGCACTCTAAATTCTTGACATAGCTTAACTTGGATTAAAATATTAATCTGATCAGATTAAAAGTATGTAAAAGACTTTAAATGGATGTAATTATGGCTTTATACTGTTGTTGTACTTATTGTAGTTACAGTTAACTTAAAATAACTGCAAGAAACGGTAGCTATAAAGCAGTCTCTGCCAATACCACCGTTGCTCTGAAGGAAGCTGTCTTGTGTCAGCTGTGCCAGTAGAGTGCATTGCAGTCAGCTTCAAGGTCTGAAACGTGTTGATGTGGAAAATACTAGTCACAGCACGGATCGCATTGCTGAAGGCCAGTGGGTGGCAGGCTGGGACAGCTGCTGATAACTAATTGCATGATGCTTACCCTCGGACTGAGTTGTAATGAAGTACTGGAAAGGCTGCTGCATACCCCAGTTTCTTACCTGGCAGCTGGACGTATGTTGATATATAAGAGAAATTAGCTGCATATGTGGGCAGTCTGCTCATAAGGAAGGACAGATATCTTTAACTAATGTAATATGACTGAATCTGACTTTCCTTGTTGCAGGGCCTTGAATAAAGCCTTAGCAGAACAAAGATCAGCACAGGCAAGTCAGCGTGATAAGGCAGGTTATCATCAATATGAAAACAAGTTTTTAGAAATATTGCTGAGACTTAATTTAAAAGGCTGGTTGTGGGGGATGAGAGCAGAGTTTCACAGATGTCCCAAACAAGGATTGACTCTAGTGTACATTTACAGATCGCATCTGTAAAGCAGTTTACCTTTACGAGCTTCTTGCTCTGGTTTATGGGTTGCAAACTGGCTTTTGAGAACAGGTACAACCCTCATCACTGTGATGGTAACTGATGCGAAGAGCCCCACGCCACAGATGTCAGTTCTTTGTCCATTTGAATGAGGTCCGAGGGAACACTAACATTTGGTCAAGTTTACTAAGGTTTGTTAGACATCCCACTCTAGTGTTGTTGATGAAGGCAGATGCTGCTACTACCCGGAGGTAAGCATGCCACTGGCCTGCAGCACAAGTGCTTAGTTTAGTTTTACGCAATCCCTTCCAGCCACGTTCCCTCCAAGAGTTTAAAAAAACAGGTCTCTGCTAATCCAGCCTGCCTTTCCTGAAATGGGCTAGTGATTTGCCCAGTAGTAGCTCAGCAAGTGCAAATCTCCAGCCTGGAGTCAAGGACGTGCTCCGTTAACACAGCTGGTAGCAGAGGTGCATCCCCTTGTACCTTGTGCTTGTGCCCTGTGCTATGGGAGGTGGCGTAGGGAAATGGCCCTCCAAGGGAGAACATTTCTACTGGCGTGCGGCTGTTGGACTTTGTAGGGTGTTATAGGATACAGTGCTCCCTTCTCCACGTGGTAAGTTTGGAGTCTAGCTTTTTCTCTTCCATCTTGGGGAGGGGCAGTTGTTTTTCAGCCTCCCAACGCAAGTATGGATCCTGAGGAATCCAGCTGTGTGATCAGCATTAGAGAGTAAGGAGGTCACTTGTGTCCTTGGACAGCAGTAGTGCATCTCTGCTTACAGAGAAGCAACGATGACTGTTAGGATGGTGCAGGCACGGTGGACTAGAACCAAGTCCTTGGGTGCTGCAGGTATCTGGCTGGCTGTCTTCAGTGGAGCAGAGCTAACAGTTAAGATGGGCCCAGGGCAGTGGATCTGGATCACAGTTCAAACCCAGGAGAGACTAGCAGCGGGATAGCTGGATGCAGAAGGCTGCAATCCTGGAATGGTGCTTGCAGCAGGTCAGGCATACTACAATGAGAGCATCTTTGGTGGGGGGTGAAACAGGTGGTGATTGTACTTAGGAAGTTGGCAGTATCTGGATATTGGAAAACTGCAGATGGGAACCAACCTGGTTGCATAAGAGAGGCTCATAAATGTGTCCTGTTACACAAGATTGTGATTCCAGATGGTGCAATAAAACAGGGTTTTGTAGCCATAGAAAGGGAATGATTAAGTGTCGAGTGTACTTCAAGAAAGAGCTGGTTTGCCCTGGTTTGTGCAAGTACTCGTGGTTCTAGAAAGACACATCACTGATGCTAAGGCTGGTAAACCAAGTAGAGAATAGTTCCTGTGCCTTTGGGATACAGAAAGCCTGGAGAGAGCTGTGAGCATGGACTCTTATATGCTAGTTGTTGCAGCGTCTGTGCTTCCCACAGGAGTTCTGCAGCTATGACTGGCTTTACAAGCCTGAGAAATTCTGCTAAACACCCTGGCCTAACTGGGACCAGAAATTTGGCTGCAGTCTGACTTACCTTGGGATGATTACTGATGTTTTAAGTAGATATTTGTCATGACTAGGTTTCCTTTTTTTTTTTTTTTTTTAACATGCTCCCAATGTATTCGGCTCCTCTCCATTCCATCCTGTTTCTTCCTGACTGTACACTCTGTAGGGGACCTCTGGTCTGAGGCTCTGACCTCTAGCAGTTTTGTAGCCTTGCACTACACTTCTGACAGCAGCAAATGTGAAATTTCTCACAATATGGAGCTGGGAAGGCTTTTTCAGCAGGTATTAGCAGTTTCTGGCACTTGCAGTTTCTCTCAAAAGATCGGGAGGAGCTGCTCGTTTATGCTGTGTGAAACGAAGAGCTCTGCAGAGTTCCCATTCTTGGATATAGCTTTCAGTACTTTCCTGGTATCCCAGCACTTGCTGCTATGTCTGAAAGTGCAGTTAGGAGTTATTTCACCTTGCACTCTTAAACACCTGCGTCATCGCCTGGTGACAGTGGAATATCTGAAATGGATTTGAAATCTGTCCGTTTACAGCTCACTGGTCACCAGTGAATGAATGCAGGCACCGGTGATCCATTTTAATCCCTCAGATTGTTGCCTGGCTCCAGTTTTGGACCTGCAGCTCACTGTTTTCTGAAAACTGTGGTTCATCTGCTATCAAAATACTGTCCAGTGGCTGAGCTGTGGTGTGGGCTCAGCCTTGCTTTTTGTTTACTTTTTATATACAAAGCCAATGAGAAGGCCTAGCTGAGATCAGAGTCCAGCTCAGCTGGGTTTTTGTGCTTGCGTACTAAAAATAATCCCTGCTAGGACTGCTTTGTAACTTGAACAGACAAGCAAGAACGGTGCCTGTTTTACAGGGGAGGGAATTCAGATAGAGTGCAGAAAAGGTGACTTGCCTGTTGTTCACAGGGAGTTTTTGTCAGAGCCAGAAACTTAAAATGGATCTGAAATTCCACTCCAGGGCTCCTGCTGTCTCAATCCGCTGCTGCTGGAAGCGGTCAAATGAGCGCTTGTGATTTTAGTTTGGCTGTCCCTTGGCTGTGGTTTACTGCTCTTCTGTGGAGACATGGTAACTGCTAGTGTGACTGGTCTGCCTCCACTCCAATGCAGTGAAACGTGTCGGTTTAAATGACTTTTAGTGCTCTTTTCTGTGGGTCTCTGACTTGGCAGTGGAATTACAAGGTCACGTTCTGCAAGAGAGGGTGGTGGAGTCCTAGGCAGGCGTTGTGAGTGCTGCTCTGCTGCCGCTTTAGCTTCTTGTCAGCACTCAAAGGGAGAGCGCAGCAGCCAGGTTGCGTGCACTTACTGTTTGCAGCACCTTAACTTCTTTTAGGTAAGACTGTAGAAGTCTTCCCCATCAGTTAAGGGATTCTCATTCCCTTTCTGTTTCTTGTGTTTAGTATTGCTTTGCTGTTACTTAAAAACTTTCCTAAGCTTGTTCTGTGTGGGAAAACGCCCCTGAGAGTCTGATTCACTGGTATAAAACAAGGGTGAAAAAGCAGTTTAAGGTTCCTGTTTAATGCTAGCCCACTACCTGCTTTGAGAACAATGTACTATTTTATTGTGTCTGGTTTAGTTTGGATCAAGTTTGTTCTGCTCCCTCTCTGGGAGATTTTAAAAGAAAAAGAGAGAGAAAAAAGAAAGCCTGACTCTGTAAAACAGCACAGGTTTAGATTGCACCTGTGTCTCTGCCTAAAAATATACCTCAGGTTTGGTATAATTTAGTTAGGGGTTTCCAGCTCTTTCTTGAACTGTTCTTCCTTGAAGGCCTTGCTAAACAAAACCTCTTTAGGCTTAAGAGGTTAATGAGCAGGTTAGCAGAGATGTTCTAGGAATATTAACTTGTCTACTTAAATTTGAGACAGTGATGGATGTAGTTTCATCACAAGCTTGCTGCCACTAAAAGGGGATGGCCTCACTTCCCCTCCTGTTTTGTTCCTATTGCATCCCTCGGGCTGGTCCTGATGTTCGCGTGGCCTCGCGCCAAGCTGACGTAACTCACTAAAATGGCATGAGAGGGGCCAAAACGAAGACGGGCTTTTCGCCAAGTCAGTGCACTGGATCTGTGTTCTTGGAGCAGAGGAGCAGGCAGGGCCTGTGTCAGGGCCGCTCAGAGGGGAGGGAGAGGGACACCTTGCTGGGGAGGCTTAGCTTAGCTCAGCTGTGTTTTGAAACTGTTGGACCAGTACTGGTCCAGTAAGTGCTTCCCTTTCAGGAGAGGGTGGCAGTCGTTACTTTTAAACCTGCGGTGGGAAGACTGGGGCCATCTAAATCCAGTGCTGTCTGTGTGATGGGGACTACCTTTGAACTAGGAACTGTTAACTTTCTAGAAAAGCTTGTCCTTTGGAAGGTGCATAGACAGCTCTGGCTTGGGAGGTTGGTGGTGGTTGGTGACTTCTGAAAGATTTCCATCGCTAGTGCTTGAGAAACTAATAACTCCCCTGCCGTGGGCAGTGCAGCACTGGAGATTTACTCCCACTCACAAACCTTTAAGGAGGGCAGCAGAGTGGTTTTGGACCATGGGGGTGGAAAACATCAGCAAGTTGAAACCCTGAGCTAACAGGCAGTGCCACTTTAAAATTTTTCATTCTGCTGTGGAGATTATTGGCACAGCCTCCTTCAGTAAATGCAAGGTTGTTGCCATGGAGGACAGGAAATCCCTCGTCTGCACAGAGAAGGAAAACATTGGAAACTGTCCTACTGTAAAGCACAGCTGCATCTGTGCTGGGAGAGGGGTGCTTGCTTCTTCTACGGGGTGTTTTCCAAAGGTCTCGGGTTTTGTCTGCAAATCTTTGCACATATTTGCTCTGTTTCTTAGTGGGCTGCTTGTGCGTTTGAAGAAGAGTTGGACAAAGGAAGGGGGAGCAGCTGGTTGGGACTAGTTTTAAAGTGCCCTGATTAATGTGAGAAGCGGGAGGGATTTTTTGCTTGAGAGTAAGACACTTAGCAAATTTACAGTATCTGCCTCTCCTTTTAACTCTGCAGCTCCTCTTATTCCTGTTTCCCTCTACTGTTTGCAGAAGAAGGTCTCTGCCTTTTCTTCCCTTGGACCTCTTAGAGCAGGAGGCATCTCTGCTGTGGTGGATCTGTGTTCTCCGCCTGGCAATCCGAGATGTAGCCTGGCTGCTGTTGCTGGAGGTGGGAACACCAGTTTAGGCTATGTGTGCAGATCTAGCAGCTGGCCATCTGTTCCTGCAACTATCTAGCTGCTTAGAGCTGGCCTAGCCTTATGAGATGGGGAAGAAGTAAGATTTGAGGAAGATCTTTCAGGACGTGTTGGTGCCATCTTTCCATGGCAGGCTCTGCAAGAGGACCCAATTCCCTCAGGAGCTGAGACCGGACAAGCCTCTGGTGGGTTAATCAGCTTTGTCAAGCTGTCACTGTTAACATCAGCAAGTTGTATAAAGGTTGAGCTGCTTGGTTGCTGCTAGGCAGGAATACTTAACCCATCACCAGTACTTGTCCTTCTTCCCTATGGTCTGCTTCGGAGGCCAGATGAGCAGATTCCCACTGATGTACACCCGTGGTTATTGATCACCTGTAGATGGATCACTGGATCAGGACTTTCCCTTCCTCCAGAGACGGTTTGTCAGTTGTCTGCTTCAGGTCTGGTTCTGTCCCATTGCTGCCCTGTCTGTCCACACTTGCAGCTCTGAGTTGTGTTAGGCGCTGAACAGAAGCGGAGAAAGCCATGTCCGACTCGGTGAGCTTTAACCTCTGCTTGGCATTGTTTTCTGGGCCAAGTTTTTGTGCTGATGCTCATGAAGCTGAACTTGCAGTTTCAAGGCTCCGAAGGATACTCCTGCATGTAGTCCATGGCGTTATGGGAGGCGTCCTGGCTGGAGAGGAAAGGGAGCTGTGCTCTTCAACTTCTCATTGTACACCAGTCATTGTTGCTTTTAACATGATATGGTACTTCCTTTATGTTTAACTGTGTTGTTCCTAATGCTGCATGCTGTTAAATCAGCAGCGAGGTCTCTGGGGATACCTCGTGGGAATTGCTCACGGGGATGGGGTGAGTGAATTTGAGGCACCTTTGGCACCCAGTGTGATGGGAACAGCATCAAAATCCCAGGGCTGTGATTGTGGGGGTTAAACTCCTGGATCCTCCCTGAAGCTACTCCAGGATTTCCCTGGCAGCTATTCCCAGACTTGCCACAGCCCAGCTTTTATGCAGTGCAGAATGACGCAATCCTAGTTCAAACAACCTTCTTGCACTGTTTCTTCTTATGCTGGGAGAGTGTCTTCTGATGTAACCTGGCATCATTATGTTGAC
>JAOBAS010000053.1:19809555-19821796 GCA_025311575.1 Elanoides forficatus
ATTACACAGTCCTTGTTTAAGCGACCATTATGCAATTCTGCAAAGGTCTAACAAAGCAGGCAGGGTAGAAGTGGGCAGGTGGCTGTCCCCAGGATGGGTGCAGAGGGGAGTCCAGCATGCCGCTGTGTGACATGGGGTGCTGGTTCCTCACAAATTTGGCCAGAGGTGTGGCAGTAGCTCCCAGTTTCAGCACTCCCCAGCGGCATAGTAATGTGACTCTTCAGTGCTGAGAGATGGTTTCCCGTGCTGTCCCAAGGAGGCAAGGCAAGTGCTGCGTTGGATGGACACAACGATGTGCAGGCAAAGGTTGTCCGAGATGCTTTGCCGAGGGTGTGCAGTGGGGAATTGTGTAAGGAGTCAGTGCCCTGGGCAAATCAGGGGGTTTGGGAGCAGGTTGAAGCCTGCCGAGCTCTACAGAAGAGGCATTTTCTGTCCTTACAACCTCAGCCTGGATGTATTGCGTAGCACGGATACATGATGAGCACACTGGCTTTACATAAAGCTCTCTTTCTCACTCGGTAATCTCGGCTGCAAAGCTGCTCAAGACAGGCAATGGCCTTTGCTAGTGTTTGTGTAACACCTCGCGTGGAGGAGTCCTGATCCCAGCTCTCAGCAGTTGCCCTGGGAGCAGGTGCTTTTCAAGCCCTCTGAACCTTTGGGGCTCTGTAGCCAGATACGTGCTGAGGGGTAGAGAAAGGAGGAGGCTCCGCCACGGTTTCAGCTGCCTGCAGTCTCTGTGCTAGTTATGGGAGAGACTTCTGCAGAGCTGGGCCAGAGAAAACAGGTTTATCCCCTTGGCCTGGAATTGCAGGGATGCTTAAAGGAGAAGAGTTGCAGTGAATGAGTACAGATTGAAGCGGGGGAAGAAGAGCGAGCTAGGGGTGCCCACAACATTGGAATAAATTAAGGATCCCCTGGCTGCAGGAATAATGTGTCTTAAGCCCTCCCATCAAAGCCCGCAGAGGTGAATGCCTCCGTATCCGTGACGGTTGTTTGCCGATGAGGAGCGTACATGTGCCAGCCACTCGGTGCCCATATGGAGGACGAGCTTGTGTTGCTTGGTGGGAGGAGAGGGTAAAGAAAACCTTTGCTCTGCCCTGAACCTCCCCACGGGCTCCACCGTGGCCTGTAACCCTGCCTGGCCGCTCCGTTAGGCCTCCTGTGCCTCCCGGTTGGGCTATGCAGGATGTGTTCTCGCCATATGGTTTTTGTTGCCATGAATGAGCGAGGCCAGAAATCTGATATGTGAAAGCAATATCACGGCTGATTTCCTGGGGCTGGTAAGGACAGGAATTAGAAAAATAACTTGGCATGTTTCAGTGAGGTGCTTCTTGTAGCATAGCACTAGGCTGGGGGATGAAAAGCAGAAAGTGGAGGGTGATCAGCCGTGACAAGGGCACCGCAGCAGGTAGGAGAGTTTTTTCTAATGTGCGTGTTCCCATGCTACGGGGTTGTGCTGTAAATTTGGGAGGAATCTGCTCCTTTACTGAGGCACGGCTGGGTGAAATTCTCCCTGTTAAGCGTCAAAGGCAGGCTCTGCTTCCTTAGCCCACGTTCCCCTCATCACTGCAACTCGCTTTCCAGCCTTGGAAAAAGGAGAAACCCCAGGAAATTGGCCTGATGCTTTGGATGGCTGCAAAGGTCAGATCAAAGAGGAATTCACGAACAAGCCTGCAAAAACCGGAATGAGAGTCCACCCACCCCAGGGTGCTTATCCTTAGGTCTCCAAATGCAGAAATGAGCATATGGGGGGCTACATTGCCATAAAGAAGTTAAAGGCATGTGGGAGTGTTTTGTGGCCAGGTTTGGCCAAGTCTGTGTGTTTATTAAATTGCCTCCAGAACAGGGTAGCCATGTCCACGCTGCCTGGTGGAAGTGCTGTCTGGCCCATACTGTCTCCCAAATCTGGGATACCTGCAGAATGAAACTACTTGGCATGGGCTGAAGCCACACCAGGGACCATCCTAACAGTCATGGTTCCAGTTCCCAGCCAACCCAGAAACTGCCACCTCCTTCCTTTGCTCCAGTGGGAGGCTGGTTTGCCCTCCTCGGTCTGTGAGGGCAGGGTGATATTCCAGCTCCAGGACTTGCTGGACAAGGAAGAGACTGAACATATCTAAAGGAGGGTGTTTGGGGCATTTGGTGTTGGCTGGGAGGTGGTGGTAGGGGGTTTCTGTGGCCGCTCATCTTTCCCGCAGCGGTTGCCAGCCTTTCTTGCTGGCCAGCAGGCTTGTCGTGGCACCGGTGCCCGGTGTGGGGTGCTGTGGGGTGCTGTGGGGTGAGCCGGCTGGCCTGTGGTGTGGCTGGTGTGCTGGAGAACCTCGTGTGTATCTAACCAGGACCTGCGATTGTTTGGCAGGTTAATGGGATTGCTTCCCCTGCCCTCAGCTGCGTCCGGATCAGCATCTCGGCTTTAAACCAAAATGAAACTTTGAAATCAGCCGGGGAGGGGGAAGTTTTGCTGCTGAATCTGGGATTTGCTGGGTCTGTCTCTGCAGCAGGCACATGCCACAGGCACCCTGGCAGCTCTTCGCTGCCCAGCGGCACCCGCAAGCACAACGTCTGGCAGAGCTCCCACCTTCGCCTTGTCTGTAAATATTTGCATCCTTCCTTTGTCCATCAGCAGCCTGGTATTTTTGCAGGGAGAAGGTAACAGATGTTTGAAGAATTCATTTTCTGTGCAGCCTGTTCGCGGGAGGTGTGGAGGAAGGCTTCTTGGTGGGGCTGCGGTGTAGCAGAGCGGAGGAAGCAGCCGTGTTTCCTTCTGCTGTGTAACGCTGCCAAGGGGCATGGTCTTAGCAATGTTCATCAGGGGATTAATGGGGCACCGAGCTTATCTAGCAACCGCCTGCAAAACAAGAGGCACTTTCGGCTCGAAGCACTAGTGCTCGTAGGCTGCTACAAAGAACGGGGCTCTTCGTAAACTGACGTGTCTAATCTCTCATCTTTTACTGCTTTCCTGAGTCAACCCGTTCCCGTTGAAGGTTACAGATTTGCTGTTTCTTTTTTCTAAGACTCACCGTGGGTCTGCGGTAGCCCAATTGCCCAGCGGCAGGGCAGGCGGGCAGGCATCCCTCGCTGGCACTCCTGCAGAGCCGCGGACCCTCTGGGATCTGCAACTTGCTGCTTTCCCTTCCACTCCCAGTGCAACTGGTGGGTTTCTGCTGTCACTTGGAGCAAAGGGAGACAGCGGGGCTCTGACCTGAGGCTCCCTCTGCGGTCTCGGCAGCCTTAACTTCTTGGGAGCCTTGCTCAGCTGTCCCTGCCTGAATACCACCCTCCCCTCCATCACGTCCACGGATTCACCGACACCGCTTCGGTTCCACAGCGCAAGGGTCGTCACCCACGTGATTTCTGCCCAGCCTTGCCCCATCAGCGGCTGTGCGGTGGATGGGACCAGGGATCTGCTCTGGCTTAAAGTCCTCTTCCCTCCTGACAGCTCCTCCATCATCCCCCAAAAACCCAGACATACCCTGTTCCACAGTATCAAAAAGTGCCTGATAGGTTGTTTTTTTTGGTTTTTTTGTTTTTTTGTTTTTTTTTTAACTGTGGTGGTCTCCTGATCCTACTCTCAGAGATGTTAAAAAGGAGAAAGATGGGGATACAAGCCAGGCACAGTCAAAGCAATTAGCTTAACTTCTTCATGTCTAAACTGCTGCAGTCACTGTAGAAGTTGTAACATGCACCTGAAGGGCATGTCTACATTGCAGTCTTTGGACAAAACCGGTTTGAAACAGACTGGTGTGGGGGCTGCTAATACCACCCTCGCAGCCGCCCAGAGCGTGTCAAGCATCCCAAGCAGGATGGCTGCTCTGGTGCTGATGTTGGGGGTAGCGCTCTGTTGCCACATCCCTCTGATGCGAAGGGAAGCATCCCTGCTTGCATCCCTGCCTACATCCCTGGGCGTTAATGTACTGCTAACTTCTGCCAGGGTCTGCTTGGCAAGGTTTCATTTCCAGCCTTTTTCCTGATGCTGTTCAGGAATAGCTGCCCTCTCCCTGCTCAATCAAAAGAAGCTTTTGGGGAAACATTTGCCAAATATTTCGCTTTACAGCAATACAGGCTTAAGCAGTTCTCCCTGTTCCTGCCTCCCTGTTTATCCACGACACCGGTTTGTGGGGCCAGGAGTAAAACAGAGCAGGGAACTGACCCGGGATAAAAATAATCCGGCGAAACTGATGGCTTAGGTGTTGCTGCTGACGCCGCTTGTGAAACTGTGGCCATGGTCGGGGAAGTTAGGTGGGCTTTCTGAGAACTGCTCTAGGTTTCTGGGCACAGGCATGTTTTGTCTGAAAAGCTACAAGGCCGGTATCAGAGAAGGGTTTTGAGAAATATGCTGCTGCTTCGGCTGATGTGCCAGCTCTTGAAGGTAATAACAGCATATTTCAGAGCAAGAAAGCCCCAAACCCTCCATCGCACCCAGAATTGGCCAAAATGAGTGTGAATGATGCACCAGCCCGAGACTGATGTTGTTCCATTTTCTGATCGACTTGTTGGGGAGACGTTTGCCCTTGTTAGAGGGGTGTGACACTGGCACAGAGTCAGAAATTCTTTCTTTTGACCTAGCGAAAAGGAAGGGAGCAGCAGAAGGGAATTAGCCAGCGTTAGCCCCTGAAGAGGCAGGAGGCAGCTGGCATTTTTACTGGTAAGTCCCTGCCTCCTCCACTCGCGTGTTTTCATGCTCTGTATTCCCACTTCCTCAGGAAGCGCTCATTCTTTTGACTGCAATAGCAGTTTTAGTAATGGCTTTGCTGGGTTGAAAGGAGGAGCACTGGTTGTTCAGAAATGGGCTGTCACTCTTCTGGCTCAGTGCAGGACAGCTGACAGCTCTGTCTTGGCCAGTCTGGCCACAATCTGCCCACATCTCCTGCCTGTCTTGGGGCACTGGAAGGAAGATTTTTAATTTTTTTTTTTTTTTTTTTTTTTTATTCTCCCCATTTTTCACCTTCCTTCTGGTTTCCACGGGGTGGGGGACGGGACCTGGGTGAGGTACTGGCTTTTCTCCCTTGCCTGAATGTGAGGAAGGACAGACTGGTCTGTGTGCGAAAGGTCCAGTCTGCAAGTCCTGCTACGTGAGACAAGGCCAGTTTGTCTCCAGCCTGGTTGCACGTGTGGCTTGGTTCGTAGCCCAGTGAAGCCAAGCAACGCTCTCTAAGACACAGCCGGGGCACGGCTGGAGGTGCTAGCATGCAGCAGGCTGCTCTGGGGGGGTCGTACAAGTGGGACTGGACTGCCCCGGGTTTGCCTCCCTCAACCACCCCCACAGCAGGGCAATAAAACCTGCTTGCAAGAAGGGCTGTAGCCTTCATGTGATCTAAAGAAATGGTAATTAAAGACACAACAGCACTGTGGGGGGCTCAGAGGGAGTCCTGCCTGCTGTAGCATGGCACAGCTAAGCCCCATCTCTGCCTTGAGCAAAGGTTGGTTCCCAGCCTCGCTTTATTTAGGATCAAAGGAAGCATGGAAACCTTTGGGAAGAGCTGGAAGTGCTATTGCCATTCTCTAGCAGGTTCTCCTCTTCCAGAGGAGATCCCAGAGTATGCTGGAGGCAGTAAACCTTTCCTCCTCTTGTTCTCTAGTAGGAAAACATGATAGTTTCCACCCAAGCTGGGCAGCATCTTGTAGTATAATTGAGCTGAGTTAATCCATTGCGCTTTCCTAGGCCACGTGTATCTGCTGTTGAGCACAGCCACCTCCACCTCCGGACCAGCCAGACCCACCGAGGGATGTCGCAGTTTGATGTGGAGAAGGACTGTACCCATTTCTTGGTTTTGTTTTCCTTGTTTCTTTCTCAGCCTGTTTGCTCTGCGCCCATCCTCAAAAAATGGTGGAGATGGGAGAGGTATAAATCTCTTGGCTACTTGCATCTCACGTCAGTTCTTCAACGTTCACAGGAGGCTTTGTTTTACTTCTGAAAGGGAAAATGCTGGGAAAGCCTCTTCCTTCCACACACCACACCTTAGCATCTCTGCATGTCTTCAGAGGAGAGAGCTGGGATTTCCTGAGGACCAGGAGGGAGTTAGGTGCCTGAGCCTCACCGACGGGGACATAGTGTCTGCCTCCCTTTGGCCTGTTTCAGTCGCTCATCCATTTGGTTTGTGGTATATTTGGAAAACCAAACCTGTAGCATGGGTAGAAATTCACTTCTGACCTCTGTGGGCTTTGCACGTGGCCAGCAACAACTAGGAACATGTTCCCTGCCTCGGTTACGGGTAAGGAGTAAATTGCTGTGTATTTTCTGCCCTAGCAGATGTTTGGTGAGTAAGTTCTTTTTGACAAATGAAAACATGGCTGGTGTCTGGGCTCAGTCCTCAGTTTCTCGGGACGTTGTGGCATCTTGCTATGAGCTGCCACCACCCGCTCCAGCCGTGGCTGCGCCCGAGATCCCCGCAGAAGCAGCTGCCGCCCTTCTCCCCAGAGGCAGAAGTATTTCAGTGCCGGGCAAAGAAACCTGGTGTTAACGGCTGCCACGCTCTGCTCTCCTCCAAAGGCTACCAATTAATTCCTTACAACGTGATCCATCTGTTCTCAGCCTGTAAGCTGCTTGAGATAGGGGCTGTCTTTGCCATGCATGCTTGAGCAGGGCTGCAGAAAGGGGTCCTGGCCTCAGGCACGATGACAAGGGGAATGTTAAACTTCTGGTGAAGCGGCTGCGAGTCCTGGCACGCTCATAGGCTGATGAAGCTGTCAAGGGAAATGGAATATTCTTGTCCTTTTGACCACGTGCAGAAAGTACAGAAGTTAGTTTAGAAGTGTTTTGCTATCCCCTTGCGCAGCTGCTGTCTTAGCGTCTTGGGTACCGCTAAACCGTGTAGGTCTTTTTCATGCTGGTTTTTTTTACTGTCATATTTTAAGTTTCTCAGGCTCTTTTGCTAGTCTGGAAGCGTGTTGGAGGAGCTGAGATTTGTCTCTTCATCTGTGTGGTCCTCACATAACCCTATTGCAAGGCTCTGCTCTCCAGAATGAAGTGAAGGTAATGGTGCTGCTCATCACATGGCGGATCCTGTGCCACCTCCTGTCCTTTGCGATATTCGTGCCCTGGGCTGGAGGCTGTGGTTTCAGGGCTTCTGGTAACCACATCAAAAAATATCCCAGACCTGTGATGCAAGGCACTAATGACCGATGCAAACTCACTTTTCTGGTTCAGATTCGTTAAATATTTTTGGCAGGCTGACTGGAGAGCCTTGTGCTACATCGGGAGCTGCCTGTCTCCGTGCCCCGCTAACTGCGTGTTGGGCCGCGTACTGCCTCTTTTCCTGCACAAAGACAGCATAAACTCCGTCACCGTGGCTAATTGGGTAGAAATTAGATGTTCTGCTTGTGCAAAACCAAGATGAAATGTATGCTGTCGAGTAGTCTGGTGCACAGATGCTATATTCCTGATGGTGGAAGCGTAGCCTGAGCGTCACAGCCTGCTGAGATGGGAGACCGGGTTTAATCCTGTCTTGGGGTAGGCAGTGCTGCTCCATCCCTGGGTCTTCTCCACTGCCGGGAGTGCAGGTGCAGATGCTGATGTGGCTCAGCTGAGATGTGATCATTCCCTAAGTCTCCACAGTTTGTAGCATCTGAAATCAATTGTTTCTTTCACTGTAAAATTGTTGCTATGTAATTTCACTTCGCAGCCTTCCAAATAGGCACATCTGTCAGATTTTGATGTTTTCAGTGTTTTGTTATGTGGGATTTTCTTTTTATTAAGAATGGGCCTTTTACCAAAACAAGCATCTTGATCACCATCTCAGTTAAAAAAGTATGTCTCAAGGTCAGCTTACCTGAAGTCATCGTGGGGAATGTTTTAACTTCAGGATGGCATACAAAACCCTCCGGTATCTATGACTGTAAAAACACAACCAGCTTTCGTCGCTCTCCTGGCAGTGGCAGAGAGATGATGCGATCTGCTTTGCTTTCATCCTTGGCTTTGCCTCTATGGGTAATTTAACCTGTATTCAAACACTAGAGAGAAAAAAAAAAAAAAAAAAAAAAGACTTGGGACACCTTCTGCGTATACATAAAACTCCAAGCCCCACAGCTCGTGCTCTGACCTTCCCTCTGCTCTCCAGCCCAGTGATCTGGCATGCCACATCATCCCCTGGGAGCGTGAAGAGGAGGAGGAGAGGGCAGGGGAATCTCTTAGCAATGTTACGATCGTCAGAAAGTCAGTCCCTGCAGCCAAACTTATGCCAGCAAACTCTTTGCCAGCCGCGTGGGCAGGCTTAATGCCTAGGTCATGTGGCGTGGATGCAAATTTAGCGCGCTTGAAAACCGAGCTAAGCCGGAGGGCTGTACAGTAAGCCCGTGGAGACCAGCTGTTGTGGCGGCGGATAAAGGAGTGGGAAGGAAAAAACACTCTTTCCTTGTTTCAGAGAGAGAAGAATCTCTCCGGGTGTTGTGCGTAGGGCCCCGCCGTGCGAGGAGCTGTGGGGCTGCGTCTCAGGCTGCGGTTTGTATCACAGGCTCAAGGTGGGAGCGACCGTCTCGGCTCTAGCCCTGAAAGGATGGAAAACCCCACGCCTTTGTTTCCCAAGGGGACCTAATAGGTGTCCTGGGCTTTCAGACCAGCAGGGAAAGTGATAGTGAGAAGCTCCGATGCCACCGGAGGAGCGGCTGAGGGCCACTTGGATATGGGAAGGGTTAAGCAGCCTGGACATGAGGAATGAGCTGTGGTGTTCCTTCTGTGATTCAAAGAGGGAAAAATGTGCCCTCCCTCTCAGATGCTTCCTTCTGTCCAAAAAAGGCTAAATGGGCTCAGTGAAAAACCCAGCGGAGGCATTCCTCATATTCTCTGGAGTAACTGGATATAAAAGCCCGGATTTAAAGGGGTAGCTTGCAGAAAATTAAATGTGACTCTGAAAGGAATTCACCTTCTGCAGGAAAGCTGGCTGTGGTTTCGGTAGCGAAGGATAAGCTGGGCACTAGCTAGAGAAAGACGAGGCTGTGTAAGAGATGGGTATTAACAAACACAGACAAGTCATTAGTCATCGCAGATTATTAAACACAGGAGGCCAGTTTGTCTTCTTTATTTTATGAGGGACGGCTTACACGCACAGTAATAACCACAGGACTCGGCTGGGTTTGCAGCAGCTCCCAAGCACACAGGTTAATGGTATCGACCCTGATCCAAAACCCGTTCATGTCAACAGGAGACTCTCCCCTGACTTTCAATGCACTTTGGAGCACGACCAAAGTGAGCTTAATAAGCTCTTTTTAATATATCCTGTGCTCTTTCTGCAGCCAAACAGACTGCGTTGTCTTCTCCGGGCCAGGATTGCAGGCGCTTACTACACCATTTGCTGGTGGCCATCTGCCTGTTGTGAAACACATGTGAGGGCTGGTTTGCAAAAACACCTCTGTGCAGAGAAAAGCCACCTCTGCCCCATCACCCTCTAAACCCTTCCCTGAGGTCCCTCTTCCACCCAGCAAGGAGTCACAGGGGTGATCTGAGGCCTGAGTGATGAGGAGGGGGAAGAAAAACGTTTAAAAGAGAAAGGAAAATTAAGGAAGGAGGAGGAAGGGAGGCTGAGGATGGTTGCCAACGTCAACATGACGTGGAAGGGAAGGATCTCTGGCTGACAGGCACTGTGTTGCGGTCCTTCCTTCCTACCTCCAGCCAGCCGGAGATGAGAACAGCATGGGGCACATCTTCACGGCGGGTGAATTGCTGCCTCCCCCTTCCGTCTGGACCAGAGCTGGAGAGACGTCCACCCCACTCTGTTCGTTGCCCAAAAGCAGGATTTCAAGAAGGCTGGGCTATGAACAGGGCTACCCTTGTTCTAGGGAATGAGCAGGAAGGTCTCTGTAGGCCAAGGATCCTAGTCAGGCTGCTCATATCGGCTACTACGGAAAAGAGCAGGGTGAGGTCTACCGCACGTCAGGCTTTGCTATCAGGCAGACGTTGGACGCGTGTCCCATCAGACTCCGCACCCCTGCGGGGGGGATGATGGCTTCTTTTCAGATCCTGGTTGTGCTCGAGGTGGAGTTTCCCACTCCCATAAGAGCGCCTGAGCTGCCAAAGGGGTCTTGGTTGGCCAGAGCATCCCTAGCGAGCATGGTTGAGGCTGCATGAAAAGTAAAGATTAGGGGAAAAAGTAGGGGAAGAAGGAAAACATTCAATATGGGGGTTGGAGGAGGTACTCTGGGGCATGAAGAACGTCTCGGTCACTTTGGGTAAGAGTTTCTTATTTCCCTTGGGCAGAATGACTTTCTGGGCGAGTGGGATGCAGAAGACCAGGTTTCTTCATCCCTGAAGCCAGGGCTGACTTTGCTTGGATGCTTATGTCTAGGAGAGCTCCCAGCTGGGTATCCTGAAGAGAGACAGTCGGGGCGGTGGGGAACGGTGTCCCTCCTTAGCTGATAACTGCCTTTGTGGGATAAGGATTAAGCTCTTCACCTTGGTGGCTTCTGCAAATGCCAAGCCTGGGCAGCTCATTCTCCCTTGCAGTGCCTGAACAGAAACGTTGTAGTTTCTCAGCATCAAACCTATGTCTGTTGGTGGCTTTTACCCTGCAAAACTCAGTTGTTTGTGCAGGAAGCCAGACCCAGGACTGCCGAGCTGTAGGTCCTTCCCCGCAACTTGCCGGCAAAGTATAGTTTTTGGGGGTGTGTGATGGAGCAGGGTCTTCTTGCTGAAGGGTCCTACTGGAGCATCTCAGGAGGGTCGCAGTCCCTTGGCCACTTTGCGTACGGCTTGCAGACGGCTTGGGAGCAGACTGCATCCACCCGACATAGGGAGAGCTCTCTATCCTGGCTCCTGCATGCTCGCTAATTGGTCCTGACATCTTGATGAGGACTTCGTGCGAGGCTGTCAGGAGCGGTTACTGATGGTTGGCAATGCTTCCATGCCGTGAAGGCTGCAGGTCAGGTCCTCGCAGGGGGCTCAGTTGGGTGAGGACTGTCAGGGTGTCAGTGCCTGGCAGTTCCCTGGGCAGTTTCCCATCTGACTTCTGTGTTTATTGTGTGCCTGGAATTTAATATATACGCAAGCCTGTTTCTAAGGAGAGGTGTTAAAAGTTACTCCCCTGAGCAGCAGTGGTTGGCTTGACTTTTTATTACTGGGGAAAGGAAAGAATTGCCACCAAAATCAAGTATTTTTTTAATGTAAACTTGATTGCCAACTGCTTACCTGGTGCAAGTTTAACCACCTAAGAAACCACCTTGTCTCTCTCCCCTAGCAAGTGCCTGGCTCTAAGTAGCATAGACCACCCTACAACATCTCCTAGATCGTTCCTATTAGGTGAAGCGTTGCCCAGAGGTGGGAATACCCGCACGGCTTTGCTGTGGAGCACAGCCAGCCCCGACAGAGTTATGAAGTTAAACAGGAGTGCGTTTAAAGGGAGGGAAAGGATACGGTTCGCCTGGGCTTTTCCTTGCAAGGAAATGCCGTTTGAGAGGAGCCCTGGGAGAGACGGATGCCAGGACTTGGGGAGCAGGACGCAGTGACTGCCAGAAGCTGCAGAGAGGGAAGGGCTGCAGTGAGGTTAATTTGGACCTCGGGCAAATTAAAGGCTCAGGGCTGATGGGAGGGCATCAGGGGATCATTTAGCTGGCTGCTCTGCTCTTGAGTGCCTGCGACATGGTGCAGTGCTGTTGAAGGAGCTTATTCAATGGTAAATCCTGGTTCGGTCCACCTGAAAGTCTCCAGCTTGGATTTGCCAGATGTGTTTCAGGGGAGACCGTTCCCGGCTGGCTGAGATGGAGGGCCTAAGGGATCTTCAAGCAGGCTTGCTGGCATCCCAGGGCTCAGAGCAAACAGTGAAACTGGGGACTGGGGAGGGGTGGCTGAGCCAAGAGCCGTGCCGAGAATCCCGGCCATCCCGGCGGCTTCCCAGTTCTTCCTCCCCGTTGTGCCTCGGTGCTCAAGCGCGTTGTGGGCTGCACGGGCAGAGCATCCCGCTGGGAGGAGGGAATTGCTGGCCCTTGGAAAGCAAAGGGGAGCCTAGTTGATGTGGTTTAACCCCAGCTGGCAACTAAGCCCCATGCAGCCGCTTGCACCCTCCTCCCCAGCCGGGTGGGGGAGAGAATCGGAAGAATAGAAGTGAGAAAACGCGTGGGTTGAGATAAAGACAGTTTAATAGGTAAAGCAAAAGCCACGTGTGCAAGCAAAGCAAACCAAGGAATTCCTTCACCAATTCCCACGGGGAGGCGGGTGTTCAGCCGTTTTCAGGACAGCCATATGACATTCTTCATCTGTGGTTTCCAAATCATTTTACAAGGACTAATGAATAAAGTTTATTAGCAATCCAGCACA
>JAOBAS010000053.1:19824559-19842694 GCA_025311575.1 Elanoides forficatus
GGTGACGTGGTTCTGGGGTGGAGGCGAAGCTGGGTGGGAGGTGGGGAGCAGCCCTGATGGCGAGGGACCGAAAGTGGGAGAAGGCGAGAGCCGGGATGGGGAAGCAAGGCCTCTGGGATGCTTAATTCTCATCACATCGGAGGGGAGGTAGGTGCCCTAAGGGTACGCCGGGGGTCTGGCTCAGCCGGTGGTCCCCGAACGGCACTTCAGGGTCACCGGACGCATCCTTAGGCACCGAAGACTGCAACTCTTGCAAGCTTGCCCCAGAAATGATGGGGCAATACTTAGGAAAGCACACCTCGCCAAGAGTCTCCTAATTACATGTAAATATGTGCAATCTCAGCTCTGCAAGGTTTTTGTTCACACTTCCGCTGCTCAGTTTCACGTTAAAAAAATCCACCAAACCCTCTGCAGCTGCTTTCTCTCTCGGTTGCAGGCACAACTCTACGAACAGTTGTTTTTACAGTTTGGTTCTCAAACCGAAATATCGGTTTTTGGTTTGCCTGACCTAAACGATTTCTGGGTTACTCTTTCTGGAGATGGTTTCTCACTCTTTTCTCACCCATTTACTTCTGTGGGTAACGAGAAGTTACCCAAAGCCTCTGCCCGTGTGCCACGGCTCACGCGTTCTTGCAAGGTGCTTTGTTGGGAAACCCAACGGCCAGAGTCCCCCTCACTGCCTGCCGTGCTGGCCGTGAGCACGTTAATCTCTCCCTCAGCCTCACCAGGCAGACATCTGCTGCTGTTTTTTCAGATGGCGTCATGCCGGAGTGATAAAGCACGGAGGCTGCTTCTCCATCTAAGCTGCCTCTTAAGACCACCTAAGACCTAAGCCCACCGCTGCAGTCGTGCTACAGAGGTAGCAAACGCGGAGACCCACCGTGCAGCCTGCATTACGCAGTGCCAGAGGGTCTTCAGGAGGGGAATTACTCCACACCGCCGCTGATCAACTCCTCTCCTTCCTCAAGGGCTGGACTGCATCAAGCCGGGGTGGTACCCGCCTGTTGATGGGGCTTATTGCAATGTAGGTGCTGGAAAAGTCCCTACCGCAGCTTTTGTCTAATTTGGCTTGAATTCCACTAAGCTCCACAACAACTCTTAGGCAAGGAGCTAAAATACAAGAATTTTTAAACACTGTTTACAACCAGCCTGCTGCCTTTGATGCATTACTCCAGTTTTAGTGCTCCATCACCTCAGTAACTGCAGGGCGTTTGCATGGCAGAAAGCCTGGTGTGACACGAGATGAACCTGGCCTTAAACACGCATAAAAACAGCCAAGACGACCGGGTAATTTGTCTTCTAGGTATGCCACGGAGCCTGAAGACAGGGCTGCCGGGTGCTATGGCAATGCTTGTGTGATAACAGCAATGCTTATAGCAGCCGTGCTGAAGTCTGCCGGTGCCGGGCTGGTGCCCAGGTGGGAGTGGGAAGCACTGGTGATCTGCAGGTTGAAATACTCCTGCTTCCAAATCCCGGGCTCGAGCTGGGTTTTGTGTCCTCCTGGTGCCCTGCAGCTGGGTGCAACGATGATGGTAGCACGGACCTGGGGACGGGTCCGCAACGATGCTCTGAGCTGGTGGCTGCGTGGCATCCCAGACCCCCAACCTCAAGCGTAAACCACTCTGCCAACGTCATGGCATGCGTGGATCGGAGCTCACGTCTGCACTCCGGGGCTGGCCTGGATGCTCACGTACGCCTCCAGCTCCCAGCCGCGCAGGTGGTGTCCCGGTTGGTGAGTCCCTTCCTTAAAACCAAGCACTTTGCTCGGAGGAAATATGAATAATAAAGATAATCCTGACATGACTGAAAAGAGAAAGCCATACGCAGGGCTCATGGAGAAGGTAACAAGCAACTGCGTGAACCATCATGCCATATCTCCCTGTCCTTCAGATGCTGCTACGTCCCAGTTAAGAGTAATTTGTGGGTGCATTAGGATGGATGGGGAGTCCAGCAGCAGACAGTGCCAGCGGAGGTGGCTGCTTGGGTCTCGGTGCAGCCACTTGATTACCCCGGTGGTGGCTCTGTACGTGTACCAGCAGCTTTTGGGGCGGGGGGGGGCATTTTCAGGCCCCAAATCACACAACATCTGACTCTTGCACCAGGAGAAGTGGGTGCAGAGCTTGTCGTGCTGCCAGACTCGCAGCAGTGTAGGAGCTGGTACCCATCCAGGAGGTGATGTACAAGCACGCTTGCGGTTGCATGGCTGGACATGGCACCCACGCTGTTCCCAAGCTGCTGCGTTACCAAATTTACACATCCTGAGCCTTTTCAGGGAGCAAGCCTGGACAGGCAGAGTGGTACTCGTGTGCAGGAAGAAAATTGTGCGGGGCTCTCCTCTTCTTTGGGGTTTACCTGTGACCTGCACCAGGAGCATCAAGCTTGTCAAGCTTTGGTTGGACCAGCCGGTGTATACAGGCTATAACGTACAGGGGAGATCCTGGGACGTCGTCCTGTCTCAGGTTAGTCCTGATGTTTCTGGACTGGATGGAGTCCATAACCAAAAGTTTTGCCCCAAGCCCAGGTTGGAGACGCCAGCCCCAGAGTGCTCGAGGCCAGCAGGATGGGACCGCTTCCATTTGCAGGCCTGGAAATCCTGGTGCTGGGCATTTTTTCAGAGGCTTTTTAGAGAAATAGCTATTATATGCGGGCCTCTGCCCAGACACCCATGCAGCTGTAGGGCTGGGAGGAACTGGAGCACCTGAAACTGCTGCGGAAGAGCACAATGCTATTTTTTAAATGCCCCCTTCGTTGCGGATTATAAGCTAAAACGTAAAGTGAAAAAAGATATGAGATACCACGCTTCTTTAAAGCAGGAAATAGCTCACTAGCAGTCATATGGGGATGCTAATGCCAGGCTGACAAGTAAATTAATACAACTACTACAACTACTAGCCACTTTTTTAGTTCTTGAAAGTGGCAGGGTATATTTTTAGCACCAGGCTTTTAGGTCTTTTAGGTCCAAAACCACCTTCAGGCTTCACCGAGCCCTGTAGCTGTGCTTGGGCAGCCAGGCACTGAAAAAGAAAAAGCCACATAGCTGGAGAATTGAAACAAAACCTGTTGCAAACCTCATTTGCTGGGAAGACGAGACAGGGCCGGAGAAAAAATGGTTAATGGGGCATTTTGCTGCTCTCGCACTTCCATGTTGAGGAGGGTTTGGAGGGATTTAGTGAGAATAAATGCCCGGCTCCTACAGCAAGGGGGATCACAGCTCACCAGGGCAAGTACTGTCTTGTGGCTCTCAATTTAGGTGATGCACAGAGTCTGGGTGATGAAAGCTGAGCTCTTGAGAAAGGAGGGAAGTTTTAATCTGGCACCGTGGAATGGCTTGCCTTTGCCAAGCTATTTGGGGGAAATAACTGACTTTTGCGAGGTAGATTCGTGAGCAGGTCTTATATATTCCTCTTTCTGAGGAGCGGCATTTGGGCTTGTCACTGTCTGTGGCACAGATCTCAGTTAAACTAATCCTGTAAAAATGCTGCAATATCCTCTTAATTCCTTTTAAACCAGACTTTCCTTAGGATAGCCACAGCAGAGCCCTGAATCCATGCCGGTTGGATGAGCCGCGCTGAGATGCTGGGTGGGGAGCTGGAAGGGCTGGTGGGTCTCATGCTCTCCTGCCGCGCTGTGACAAGGCAGTAAATTTGGCTGGAGGGCCTCTGGGATGGCCAGGCTTATTTTTCTATATGAAAATTTATGGGGTGTGGGGGAAGCAACCCTAAAACTTCTCTCTCCCAGCTTTCCACAAAACTCCCAGCAGAGCAAGCAGTCACTGGGGGCATATGCAGGTGGTCCACCCAGGTTTGCTGAGTCAGGAGACAAGACGTCAACTCCATCCCACCAAGTCTCAGGTTTCAGTAAAATGTTTTCTTCTTCAAGTCACGAAGGACATTTCCCTCAGGTGAGAACACTGTGCCATGCAATTTTGCAGGCCTCCCGCAACAAAATTTAGAGGGGAGGAAAATTCCTCCCGTTTCACAGGTCCCAGTGGAGCAAAAGGTCTACGCTCAAAGTGATGATAGTCCTGCATCGGGATCCACGGCTGCTGGTTTTCCTTGGAGCTGGGCTGGAAGAAATCCCACAGGACTTGGAAGGAGACAGGGAGGGAAGAGGCAAAGAGAAGATGGAGAGAGACAGAGATGCTGTTTGAGATGTTGAACAGGCTACTGAGCATGTCAAAATCATGTTTCCTGGCATCCTGTATAAACCTCCCATGATTTTACAGGGACCATATCCACGGTTTATCAGCAACAGCAGTTGAAGGACGACCCTGAGACTGCTCTGGTCCCTCGTGCTCCCGTGAGCACAGCCTCGCGCATCCTGAGGGCGAAGTCACACAGTCACACGTGCATCAGCAGAGCAGGGCTGGCGTCCCATGAGCAACCTCATGTCCTGCTGCCGTACGGACCAGGGCTTTCACCCAAAGGCTCAGTCCCGAGTCTCTCCCTCAGACGGTTCCCTTCCTCTGCTGCGAGAGTGCTAGCCAGAAGATGCGTTTGCCCCTCGACGTCCTTCAGATGCTTTAAGGAGCTGGCCTGAGCCCGATTAGGGTCAGAAGGAGGGTTGGAAGGAACGTGGCCAGGCGGGTTTCTGGTGGCCATCCCTGGAGCGGGTGAGATGTAGGTCAGACGATGCCGGGAGAAGGTGGGCTGTGGTGGTGGAGAAGTCACCTAGAGATGCCCAGGAGGAACGCGGCTCCTCCGCCTATGGAAAAGAGAGATGATAGCAGTATTTGAGGTAAACACTTTGTCTCCAGCTGATATATGTCGCTGATTCCCGCTCGCTGACCCTAGACAGGCCTTTCAGGGAAAGTCTAAACATTAACAAAGCAAGCGGTGTGCACACAGCGGGGCGGCTCAAACACAGAGCGTGGGTGGTATGCCGAAGGGCATTCGCACACAGACATGGTGGAGGGGGGTCCTCCCCGACGCTGGAGGTGCAGTGTTCAAGGCTGCCTTGTATCGACTCGTCAAATATTTGTTTGCATCTGCGACCTTCAGACATTCCCATCACGGGGGTGATTTCGGCTGCAGGCGTGCTGGCAGCCGCTTGGAATTTCGGCAGGGGCCTGTGAGCAGGGCAGGATGGACATTCCTCTCGCAAGGTTTCATTCCAGCCGTACCCGGTGCCAGGCTCTGATAAAACTCACCCCTGCCCCAGGGGCAAGGCTCTCACCAGCACTTTTTTTTTGGTGGTTTGTTTGGGTTTTTTTTTCTCCCCAAAAGTTTTTCCTAAGCAAAGGTGGTGCCAGGGGAACCTCTGCGCCTACATGATCCAGGCTTGGCCATCCCTATTGCCAGCTGGCAGAAATCACTGCAGCTCTGAACATCAGTGGGGAGCAGTGATTTACCCCTGCTAGGCACCCCCTCTTTCTCCAAGCAAGCAGAGGGCAGACTCTCCTTACTGATGCAATGTGGTGGCCAAAGTCCTCTGGGTCAGTTCGGCGCAACAGAAGCACAAACCCTCTCGTGATGCTTTATGGGCAGGTGAACACCTCCACTCCCTTTAGATGTTTTGCTTGCCCCTGAGGGAGAATTTGGGGTAAGTGGGACGGAGCTGTTATGGTAAAGTTATGTTCCTCTCATTGACACGTAGGAAAAAGGTGTCTTCCCTTCACACAGATTTTTGTGCTTTTTGAAACCGAGCTTCAGAATTTCACACCTCAGGGACACGGCCCCGCTATGCACAGGTAGCGGCAAGGTACGGGACAGGCTTTTCTCGGCTGTGGCTTCTCTTAGGAGCTGGCTGATCCTCACTGTGAGTGTGCCTGCTTCCTTTTGTGTTTACCACGCGTAACCTGCAATTCTTACTAATTGCAGCAATATTCCCTGCTGCTTACAGATATTTGAGCAGAACCATTTCTGCACTTTTCACTAGCTAAATGCTGCATTGCTAACTAGACTATTTCCTGTTAGTATTTTTTGATGTGCTTCTGAGGAAGCTTCCCCCTTATCCTAGACCTCTCTTTTTCCTAGCTCAGGGCTCTCTTCCCCACCCTGGCTTGCTCTTGCCCCTGGGCAGGATGCCCCAGCTCTCTTGCAGACTAGCCTTGCTGATTTGGTAACCTGCTCGCTTGCAGGCTTCTTTGAACTCGGTCGCGTCTTTCTTGGCCACTCTGGGTTTGCCTGTTCCTTTGTAGCACAGAAAGGGAACGAGCTCAGCAGCTGGTGATGGCTGCGGCTACCGGCAGTGATGTGGTTCTCGTTTCAACTCCTGTTTCCTCTTTCCAGAAAGGCAAACTGCTATAACTGGGCTGTCAGTGGCTATGGGCAGAGGCCAAGATTTGGGCTGGCTGTGTGACTGTACTGACTCTTGTTCTATGTGCCAGTTCCTCATGGGGATATCAGCAACAGTGCTACAAATCTCTGGTAGTCAAGACTTCTGGCAGTGTTGACCAGCGTTCAGTTGGTTTTGTGCTCTGCTGTTGAGGTGTTGCTTTCGTATAAATAATTTTACCAACCCCAGAGGGTGCACCTTTTCCCCAGGACTTACATTAAATACAGCAGCTGGGCAGAGAAAAGGGCAACGATGCACTGCAATGTTTTCTGGTATACATGAACAAGGGTCTGTGCTGAGCACAGGCTGGACCCGAATCTGGAGAACCTGCCACAGGACCTTCGGATGTGATTTGTTTTGGGCAGTGGCTTAAACGATACGATTTGACACGGCAATGTACAGTCCACAGACGAATATTTCTCTGTATTTGAAAAGGCAGCTCTTCTCCCTCTCCTACTGCCCTTCTTAAGCTACGTGCTGCGGCTTGACTTCAGTCAGTCCCTCCTGGGCAAGGGAGGAGAAAAGCGACTCTTGCCCTAAGGGAAGCTGCTGCTAGCAACTGAAGGCAGCTGCCTGGCTAGTGCAAGCATCTTACCAAAAGATTTACAAAAATAGTTTTGATTCAAACTTTTCATGCCTTTCAGGAGTTGCAGAGTAGGTGTCGTCTTCTGCCTGTCTTTCCAGGTGGCTGAATTCCTCTGGATGACCACATCTTCCATGAGGTGCTTTGCTTTCATCTCTGGAGAAGGTGCAACACTACCATGAAGTCGCTCATAGGAGTCCATCCTGGGAGACGAGGTATCTCTGTGGAGAACAGGGATAAGTGAGCATCGGAATATGTACCTTGTAAATCACCTTTGCGGTATGGTTTGTATCCACTTGCTTGGGAGCGTTAGCCAAAATAGGTTTGGGGAATTTCATTTTTTCATCAAAAAACACCTGAAACTCGCTACTAGGTGACAATTTTCATGAAAACATGCAAAAGGCGAGTCGGATACAAAAATCTTTTTTTTTCTAGTCTCACTAGCAGATTTGGATCTGTGGGTTATAGACCGCACCCCGTTAGAAGCCACTAATGACAATTTTAATCTGATAATGTGAACTTAACATCCTCCAGACAACGTCGGGCTAAGGAATCAGCTGACCTCTGGCTGTCCCTCTACACCCCTCCACGTTTCACAGGAGTGGGAGAAGGAAGGCAAGTAAGGAAACAACTATCTCCAAAAGCGACTCCAGAAATCTCGGCTCTGCCAGTGACCACCATGAAAGACCAGGTGTTTGGCAGACCCCTGCCCGGCCGACCGATGCGTGGTTACCGCGAGGAAGTCGAATAGCACTGACTTCTGGAGACACGCCAGCGGCTGCTAAAATAACATCAGTTCTGCATCTTCTTGCTTCTGGGTCATGGTGATCCACCGTAGGGGACAACGTGGTGGCATGAATCAAGCAGGTCAAATGGAAATCTTCTCTAGTTCTCGGTCACTCACCATTGGGAAGCCCAGGGCTGGTTTTGAGGCCAAGAGAAAGGAGGCCAGCGGTGAATTCACACTCAAATATGCCTGTAGAGACCTGAGCCCCAGCATGAGGTTGGTGTGAGGATGCTCATCAGGGCGACTGCCTGGATGGGGAGGGCTGAGGTGGGTTAAGGTGTGGAGGTGCGGTGAAGCAACATAGCCTTTCCCCTCTGCTTCCCTTCCTTCAGCAGCCTGCTCACCTGGAAACCTCTGCATTTCAAAAGACGCAGCCTTGGGGCCATGGTTCCCCAGACCCGCTGGCGGGGGGCCGTGGACCCCTGCCCGCAGCCACCAAGCTTGCTCAGATTTCTTCCAGGTGCGGCTGTGCTGCCAAAGGAGCATCGAGCGTCCCACGGGGAGATGGTGGACTCCTTTTTGGCCAGTCGGCGTTTCACACCTCATTCCATGGCAGTCCCCAGCGTGCTTTGGCGTGACCTGGCCAGCAGCCTGACGGCAGCAGGCTCTGCCTTCAAGGGTGTGATGCGCTGGGACGGCAGAAATGCCCAGTCCCGGGATGCTCCACAGCCTGGCAGCGGGGTTAGCATCATGGTTTTCAGGCTGCTGGCACCACCAGTGGGTCTGTCCTTCTGCAGCCTGGGGTGGCTGGGATGCACCCTCCCGGGGAATCTGGACGTGCCAGGCTGGGCCCAGGAAACGTCTCCTTGCCACGAGTTTTGCTTAAAGGCACTTCACCTCCATTTCCCTGCACATCCTTCCATTCCCTATGTCTGTTTTCACGTTCAGCTTGGTCGCTGTCTCGGCTACGTGTGTTCGTAGCGTCCGGCAGAACGGGTTATGGGTGCCGATTCTGGTTGCAACGCGCTAATTCAAACGATGATACACTACGCTGTTTTATTCAGGTGGGCAAAAATCCCTAAGAAGTGCTAGTGTCTTCTAATATGTATATGAATTGCATCCCTTTGGAGACAGAGCTGTGCAGAAACATCTCGGGGGTGGGGGTGGGGTGTTACACTCACTTTTGTATACTCTAATCTTTTTCTCTTTTAAACTCTGAACGGTGCCTGCCTGATGGAACTTTAACCTGTGTTTTTAAAGCTATCCATGTCAATATGCTGGTCACTCAGAGCTGCTGGAAGGTGGCATCTAGAACCATAGAATCACTTAGGTTGGAAAAGACCTTTGAGATCATCGAGTCCAACCGTAAGGATGACTATCTTGGTGATCCACCATCAGCTCTTGCTTCATCTTCCCATTCTCCATCAAGTAGGGTGTTGCTTTCTGTCTCATGCCCCCCAAACCACTGGGCAGTGCTATCGGTGTAATGCAGATTGGCCGCGGAGGTAGCAGTGGGATGGATTTGGCCCCTCTCTATGGCATCCTGAGGTCTTGTGAATTCATGGCCATGTTGCCATTCCCCTCAGGCCTCCTGGCTGGACGTTCGTGGTACGTGCTGAGCCCCATGGCCAAGCCATGGCAGGAGCATGAACCTGTCCTCCAGCGTGGTGGAGTCCACGCTGAGCCTGAGCCTTGCGCTGTCGTCTCCTGCCACATCTGCAGGTCAGTGCTGCTCTCATTCAGCTCCGAAGCCATTTTCATTCAGGACATACCACGTGGAGCTTCACTTTCAGGACTAGGATCGCAGTTTCTGGTATTGTGTCAGCTTGTGAGCTGAAATCCGAGATAAAAATGAGCTTGGTGGTGTTTAGGGAGATGTTTGGGTAAGTACTTCTAGCTGCAAAGGAGAAGGATGATGTGCAAGTTTGACCCGACACAGATGGGGGGGGGTCCACGCACAGTCTGATGCCAGGGATGGTTCAAGTGTTTCCCTGCTGTCGAAAGCTAGGAAAGGCGGTAAGTTCAGCCTTTCAAAATACTTCCATGCCAGCCAAAACTCTCTTTCCACGTGTTGGAAAGACAAATAAAACAGAGCACCAGGGAGCAGGCAGAACTGGCCTTTTATTGCCAGCTCTTCTTGGCTAGTCGGCGGGGAGGAGTGGATGTTTCCCTCAGACCTACTTTACATCCCTCCCTCTTTTTTTTTTTTTTTTTTCCCCCCCAATAGGAAATTGTGAGCGCACGAGTTAAGCGGAGCCCCAGGGAACGGGAATCTCCGGAGTGGCGTGTGGCTGGCAGGGTGCGAAGCTGGCGGCCGGGATAGGACACGCACGTCCTCACCACGCACTTGGCATCGCTCGGCTGCTTCACAAATTCCTTCCCCTCCCCTCAACCCAGCCTGTCTCTCCCCAGCTCCTGTCGCTGCAGGCGGGTTGGGAGTAATGCCACCCCAGCGCTGTGACCTGGGCAAGGTCCTGCCTCTGAAAGTAATCCCTGCTCCTCTCTCCCCAGTATTGACTTTTTTTGAAAGCCGGATCCGTTCCCCCCAAAGAGGCTGTCCCCGCGGTCAGCGACGGGGTGAGCTGTGGCGGGCGGCCGGGAGCGGGGAAGGGATGTGCTGCCCGTGGCTGTGGGAAGCCAGGCAGCACAGGATCGCTTGGTAGGTTTTGCTACCAAAAGCATTGCCAGACTGCAGCAGGGACGGGCGATAACTCTCCTCCGGTTGGCTTCACGAGTCATCGCACTCTCTCCTGCATCCCCAGGCCATCCCAGTTGCAGCCGCCCTGCTCTCTCCATCACGGCTACAGCGACAGGAGCTGGTCCAAGCTGTCCGTGCGGGAAGGAGGTGGTATCTTTCACCCCTGGCACGAGCTCCTACGATCTCTTGGGAAAATCGGCACCAAAAATACTGGCTGATGCTCCCCAAGCAGCGGAGGCTCCTGGAGCTGGCACGGCTGCTGGTCCATACCCTGGCTGCCCACGGAAACCAGAAAAGCCTGCAGCATCGAGGGGACAGGCCCTTGTTAATATGCCCTAATGACATGCTGCCCTGTGTTGAAACCAAGAGCGTGTGCTGGCTAACGCACATCAGCACGGAGACCTTCCAGGCTGGCCAGGAAAGCCCCAGGAGATGGAGAGGTCGCGAGAGCTGTGCTGGAAAAATAAATGAGTGTACCTTCCCGTGACGATTCGGTTTCCAGCGTACTCCTACACACCACTTCTCCCCTGCAGCTTCTGCCCAGGATGTTAATGCTGAGAGGTATCTTGTGTTATTTACTCAACTCTCTCCCGGCATCGCTGGAAGGAGCGGCGAACAAAGCCTGTGCTTTCCCTGCAAGATCGGCAGCTTCAGCCGCAATAACTCGGCTGCTAGAGAAAACAAACCTCTGTGGCTGGGGTTGGAGGGGACACAGCCTATGCTGCTTCGGAGGGTATTAACAGCAGTTTCCAGCTGCTGTGGGATGGGTCCTGGGTTCGGATCAGCTTCCCAAGGAGTGAAATGTGAAGGGTCCTGTGTCTGCCCACGCATCTGGACAGCACTGGGCACAATGGGACCTTCTCCTCATTACAGGTCTGGCAGCAGAGCAGCTAATCCAATATTATTAGTGACAATCAGAACAGACCTGATGGAGTTGAAACCACTGTGAAAGGATTACTCTTAGGTGTTGAGCTGGCCAAGGATGGGGGAAAAACCATTATTTTGTATATGGAGGAAACCTCCTGACACTTCCAAATGCTGTGGGAAAGAGGAAATAACTGCAAGAAAATAGAGCAGGCCAGGTCTTCCTCTGGTGAGCTGGTGGACGAGCAGAAGCGCACCAGCTTACAGAGCAGCAGAGATGTAGCTGCAGGCGGTCTGGCCCCAGGCCTTTCAACAGCTACTGGTGTGGCTCCCTGAAACGCTGCAAGGAGCTGGAAACCTTTGTTTGCAAGCAGGAATGTGCTCAAAAAGCAAGGAAGCCTTGGAAACTGCACAGTGTTGTTCCTTCCCTCTCCCGTTAGACCTGCCATCCAGCCCTTGCTGGAAGGGGAGGCATGCAGAGGCTTTGCAGGAAAACCCTCCTCTGTGTGTGGATGCTTTAACTGGCCAGAAGAGTGGATGTCCAAATAACTGTGGATGCCTACCTTTTCCTGGGAATGCAGGATCCGGTTTGTTGAAGGATGGGATTTCTGACTAAAGAGAGTGAGTGCGTGCCTGCTACAGAGCTGAGAGCGTGGTGATTATGGCTCTTGCTTATAAATGCAAGAGCTCAAAAGCCTGGCCTGATGGAGCTAGGCTTGAGACTTGACTCCTTGCCACCCAGTTCCCAAGGGGTTGCTTTAACCCTCTGGAGTCAGGTTGCTTTGGTGTGGGGATGGTTTATTTTGCTTTTCCTTTCAAACACTTTTGAGGTAGCGGGTGACAGCACTCCCCTTCTGTCTCTGCAGGACATTCGCACTCACTGGGATCTGCAGAGTACTAAGGCTTTCACTCAAGGAGAAGGGCTCTGCATAGGTCCTCATCTTCATATAGAGGGAGCCCAAGACTCTTCCATGCAGATACAGGGAGAGTCGAAGCTGAAACCCTGTAAATCTAAGCTGCATCTAGAGCTGGTTACAATAGCAAATACGAGCCTGAAAAGCTGGAGGAGATGCTGTGCTCAGCTCTTCTGGCAAGCACTTGTAGCAATCTTCTTCAGGGGAAGAAGGGAAGGGGTCCTTTGGTCTTGGCCTCCAGAGAAGTTAAGTCCTGGCACGCGCCTGATCTGAGCCACTGCTGAGATGGGAGACACACAGCAGCCTTACTGACAGCTCTCTGTGTTGATGGAGAGCTGTCTGACTAGGGAATACTGAGCCAAGCCTGGGAGGTGGCTGCTCTGACCAGTTGTTCATCTGTCCTCTAATGGAGAGACGGTTCTCTATTTCTTCTGGGCCGTTTTCTTTAGTTCTATGTGGTCATCTTGCATTTCTCTGTCCTCATCTATGTAGTTGGGACTTGCCTCTGTCAAACATCAGAAGAAGTTGCTTGGCTTTGGCCAGAGTATTAGCCTAGCTCTGTGCCTTGACCAGTGTTCCTCTAGTCCTTGGACAAAAACCCCAAGGGACAGCTTGGGAAATGAATCCTTCCAGCCCTTCCTCTAGCAAAAGCTGGGCATCGCTAGCTCTGGGAATGGTCAGGATGGGAGATACGCCTGTAACGCTGATGGCCCTTGGGCATGTGTGTCCCTACCCTCCCTGGTAGAGTCACAAACTCCACTTGTGAATGGAGAAGTCAATAGGAGGATCAGCTGTAACATGGACGAATGCAAGATCATACTGCGCCTCAGTAAAGGAAGAAGAAAGAAAAAACCCCAGAGTCACTCGGCTCAAATGAGAAGAAAGTCTGAGCACTGTGCCCTTCAGGCTGACGGTCGGAGGAGGTTTGGTGCTGGGAGCTGCTGGGACGAAGGATGGCACAGAGAAGAGAGTTTCACTTTACGCACGTAACCACCATCTTCTGCAAAGCAGACCTGGCCAGACTAAGGAAGATCTGATCTGCTGCCTTTGATCTGGTGAGAAGTAAACCGTGGTGGGGAAAAAAACTGGGGAAAGAGGCATGTGAGTTTGCAGTAGGGGATGCCCCCTTGAAACAGCAGTAACCCACATCCTCTCCACGTTAGCAGTCAAGAGTGGCTCCCCCCAGCCAGGGCAATGCATCCGCAGGGGCTTTCCCTGCCGCCAGGCAAGCGATAGTTTCCACAATGGGCAAATGTGGGCAAGCAGGAGGAGATCGGGCTCTGCCATGAGGTGAAAGCGCGTCTCAACCACCATGTGGTTTTCCTGTGTGGCATCTGGTGAGAGCCATAATGAAGGGACGTTCCTCTGGAGTCAAGGGCTAAATCCACATCATTAGCAGAACCCAGCCTAGACCTTCACGCTGTCGCACAAAGACCTGGCCTAAGCCCAAACCCTTCCAGGAGGGAGAGGACAGGGCATGGTCCATCCCTTGTCAGATATCCATAGAGGTCATGCCACAGGGGTGGGGTGCAGCAGAGATCCTGATCAGGGCTGATTTTTGGTCTTGGCTCTGGACCCGCGCTGTTGATGGCATGGTGAGTGGGTCACAACCCACTGCCAGCCTCATTCACCGAGGACGTGACCTCCAGGGAGTGGATGGTAGGCACGGAAAATCTGAAATACCTCTGCCTTGAAGCAGGCTGTGTCATCCAGCCTCAAGTTTTTTCCTTGCCCACAGGCAGACGCCAGCCACAGGTCTCATGGGTGGCAAAGCTGCGCAGCCCTACAGCGTCGGGTGCCCTTGCAACCAAGCTGCCTCCCAGTTGCTTCCAGTGAATAATCCATCGAATCCCTCCAAGCTCATATCCCTTGCCACAAGGACCCATCCCAAATGGTTATGTCCATCCGATGCCTGGGTCTATGGATCTACGTGCCTTGCGATGGCTTCTCTGAAGTTTGATGATGGTTCGGCTTGTGCTCCAGCCTCTCCAGTGGGGTGGGAAGGCTTCGTAGGAGCTCTTCTCCAGCTCTCTCCTGTCCCCAGAAAACTCATGGGAACTTAGTATTTTTAGAAGATCTCACCCTCTATCACACCTGTTTGAAAGGGCTCAGTGGGTTAAAATGTTAAATAAGGGGGAATGATGAGCTCTTGCTTAAGTTTTAATGGCCTTAAGAAACCATACTAAAACCAGGTTAAAAAAAAAGGAGTAGTTTCCAGGAAAAGTGTTCCAAGGTCTCAAGGTGATTTCCTTTCCAGCATCATGAAAGCCGCTCTTTGATAAATACTGTAATTAAAAACCCCAACAGTCTTATTTTTCCTCCAATTCATTTTAATGTTATAAATTCAGTGGGGGAAGGTGGCACTCAGAAATAAAGTAAGATTTTGCAGAGAAAAAATGTCAGTATTTTCTCATATAAACAGATATTTCTTAGGAAGACACTTTCTTCTTTGACAAGGATCTTTCTGTTGGAAAACGGTTGCTTAGCTTTGCCCTGACAGCCCAGGGACAGTAAAACTTGTCAGTGTGGAGAAACTGAGTGGCCTGGCCGGGGTGGGATAAAATTCATATTAACAGGGCAATTATCCCTCTAACTCCACAGCAGTGGTGCCAAGCGATCCCCCCGCTCCCCGTGATTTCCCCCTCAAGCTCTAACGCAGCTGCTGACTTGCGGCACATTTCTTTTCCTAGATGTCACCTTGGGTTCCCCCCCCCCTCCCTCTTTTCTGGATTTCTAGGATGCTTGAACTCGTTTCTGACTGTGGTATTGCTGATGTGGATGGGCTGGGCTGCATTTTTAGGATCTGATTCAAAGCCCACTGAAGGCAGGAGCAATTTGCTGTTGATGTCAGTGGTCTCTGGAGCAGGCACTGTGTAACTGCTATTTTTTTATCCAGACAATTGCAGTTAAAGGAAGCGAAGAAAAAACCGCCACATTTTATTTTAAAAGTAGAGCGCTCAGGCCAGGGCTACTGGCTGCTGAGCAACTGAAACAAGGATCCTGCTTTAAACCAGGGTATTGCACCAGACCCCCCAAAGCAGAGAGAGAAACACCGAATTGCTCCTGCCTTGGGAAAATTGAGGCTGTCCTCTTTAAAGGAGAGATTTTACTTTCTCTCTTTGGATTTTGTGTTCTAAACAAACGAAGGCCTTTGCGAAGAGAAGGAAAGAAAAAGAAAAACCCGATGACCTTACAGTGAGCATGTCAGGAATCTGCAATACATCCAGCCGATCACGAACCTCTGTAAGGTCTGGCCATGCCAGCACTGCCTGAGCCCATGGAAGGAGAGCACAGCACAACACATACTGTCCATACCGTGAGCAGAAGCCAAGATTGTGCCTCCAAGAGAGGCCAGTGGCTTACAGAAATTACTATGTTTTATCAGCTGGGAGTGAGGAGAGGAGGAGGAGAGGTTGTGAGTTATTCCTGCTTTTTGGAGTAATTTCAATATTCCTAGAAGGAGTTGCTCCAGCGGAGGTGTTTCTGCACCATGCACGTAGGTTGGTGCATGCCACCAGAGACCGGGTACGGCGGAGAAAATTGTGGGCAACGTAGGTTGGATCAGCGAAACACTCCAAAGGACGTTTCTACTGACAGACCCAAATTCCTACTTTGCAACCCCATACGGCATGGGTGCATTACAGGGGGTGGCTTCGCCATCAGCTGAACCTCATTTGCCACGTGGCTGTGGGAAATGTGACGGTAAGATCCCCCCTAAAGATGAGCAGCTATTATTTGGAGGAGCTGATACCTGCCTGCTAGCAGCAGGAGCCGAACGGCGAGGTTAGACAAGAGCTGCAGCATTTTGGGATGGCTGAAGCTTGGGTGAATCCCTAGGCAGAGAGGGCCAGATCCAGCGTGGCGAAGGGTGCAGCTCTGCAGATGTGGATGGGGCACCGGGTTCACGCCTCAGCTCGGGATCTGACTCACGGCCACGTCGTTATCTTGGAGGGTGGGCGACACGACGTGATTCACCGTCATCAACCGTTGGCGTTCGGCGTGGTTGAGTCAGGGCCGGCGGGCTTAAAAACTGGCGGATTGGTTAAACGGTTTTGGAGAAGGGGAGATGTTGGGTCTTCTCCTTTGCCTGCTGGATTGTGGACCTTCGGACGGTGGCCAGCTTGTATGCGATGCTCTTCCCAGCGAGCATGAGGCAAAGCCAGTTGGCAGAGCGCGTAACCAGAGCTCGGTTGGGTCTGCGAAGAGCTGACTTTTGCTGCCTCTCATAGATACCTCTGGGTCCATCTTCAGCTGGGAAATGGGTGCCTGCAGGAGTCTGGGGGCTTCCAACCCATGACGGGTGCAGGGTGATGGGAGCGCATCTTCTTCAGCCTGGCAAGTGACTGGCTGCTCCTGCGTCCCCTCCATGCTGTGGGATGGTGGTCCTGGCTGGGTGACCCGTGGATCCCACGCTCTGGGTTTGAGCGCCGTGAGGTTAGGTGGAAATTCGCCGCTTTTGGGCTGCTCGGTTTTTGTTTGCTGCCTTTTGAAGTCTTCAAATATCCTTGTAACTACAGGAGGCTCAAGGAGAAACACCGAATGCTCAGTCTCGTGACAAAGCCGCAGACAGCAGAGAGCTGCCAAGAGAACAGGAGAGCAGTTAGCGAGTAAAAAAGGGCACGTATAGGTAACCCTCAGTACAAACTCCCAGCATGGGGCCCAAGCTGCAAGTGAAGAGCTGCCAGGGAAGGTGTGTTAGATTTGAGTGGCTATTTAATTGGGAAGAATCACAGAATCATTGGGACCGGATCGCTTATTTGACTTTCCTTGAGCTTCAGCCAAAGCCTGCTAAAAGCTAACAGGATTTTCTTTTCCACTGGCTTCCATGGGCTTTGGATCAGGATCTTTGTGCCTACAGGGTTATCTCAATTTCCTGGAACTCGTTTGCTGTTTGAATTCGCTAAGTATATTTACTGCCAGGCTGCTTTTTTCTTTAACTCCTGCCGTTTGATTGCAAAAAGTTCCTGGCAGCTGCTGGTTACAGGAGCGGCGTTGCTCTCTCAAAATTGGCCGTGCACATCCCTGGGTGTCCCCTTGGCTGGCTGGCCACGTGTAACTCTTAAAACCAGCACAAGATCCACTACGAGCTTGCCTCTTGCAAACCATTTGGCGCAGTTAAAGGAGATTCGGAAGTGTCAGGCAGCATTGTTAATTTTTCTCCTTTCTTTTTGAGCCTCAGACACTCTTTCGCAAAGGCACAGGCTCCCCAGAAGACACGTTTGCTCTGCCTTTATTACCAATTTATTGGCTTGGTCGCAGTCAGGCACAGTACCAGCCGGAGCCTCCTCGGTGCTGCCTGCGCCTGATCCCTGCCTGCACCTATAATTACCCCTTGATCTCCGCGTGAGCCTTGCCTCTTCCCACATAACGGGAGGCATTTCTCCTGGGAAGACGGGAACACCTGAGCACAAAACTCCTTGTTCCTGAGCAGCGGCATCAGTAGGGCAGAATGTTTAATTAGCTGGATTAATGAATGTGGCTTCATCATCCACTCAATTAATGAACCATCATGGATAAATCAAACGTTCCGATTGGCTTGGCTAGGATTTATTTGAATTAATGCAGGGTGATGCAGATAAATTTTGGGGTGACGGTGTATTTTTTCTAGGTGACCGGGAAGGAAGTGTAGCCTTGCAGTCACAAACCTGCCCTTTGGGCTGGGAGACGGGGGTTTGTGTCGGGCCCTCCTCTGACCTTGTGTACAGCTGGGTGCTGTGGTTTTCAGCCACGGTGCAGGCGTGGAGACCTGTCTGCTGTCCTCTTGGAGTGATAGCTTTTTGATTAGGTAAGGGAGAAAAGCCATTTTATGGGCAACAAGGATCTGAGTTTGCACAGCTCATACTACAAGCCCTTCCCTCCCTTTTCTAGTACTAACATAATGCTAACAAATGACGAACATTTTCTAGTAAAAGCCCTGGCTCTAGGCGTTTAGCACCTTCTGAAGAACAATGTGGCCTGACATTTAAAAATAGAGGAACCTGGCGAGGGGCAGGGCTGAGCCACTGCGTTACCCGTGCGTCCTCCTCCTTGGAGCCCCAGCAGATGATGGAGACCCGTCAACGGAGACAGCCCC
>JAOBAS010000053.1:19882282-19893770 GCA_025311575.1 Elanoides forficatus
GGTGGGTGGGTTGGTTGTGGCGAGTGGGTGGCTGGATGACACCCATCCTCTCGGGATGGGGTGCTGACGGAGCTCAGGCTCTTGGCCAGAGGGTTGTGTCTCCCCGTGGGGCCCCTCGCACGGCAGCTGAGACCTCGCACACTCATTACATGCTGACCCCCCCCCCCCATCACCTCCTGCCGCAGAGCAGCACACCTGGCCCGTCACATTTTGGCTTTTAAGGTCCCCAAAAGTGAGGAATTTTATCAGGACTGCAAAAAAAAAAACCAAAACAAAACACGTAGGCTGGAGCGAGCTGTTGAGCGTACCAGGGTGGCCGTCACCCCCCCAATAGCCATCAGTAGGAAGAGCCCCCCCCAGAGCAGCAGGTGCAGTGAAGTGAGTGCAATCCTTTGGAGTTTTTTCAGGTTGGGTTTGTTTTTTTTTCTTTTGCAACAACGATTTCCTTTCTTGTTAGCTCTTGTGCAAAACAGAGCAGCTATACCCAGGCGTTAACACAGGAGCAGTAACAAAGCCCTTCCCCAAAATCAGCACAAGGCAAGGAGGGCAGCCGGCATCCCGGGCAGGAGGGCTCTGATGGGGCTCCAAGAAGCCACACACGAGATTCGATGTCCCCAGAGTGGGGACACTTCCAGGACACGTCACCGAGCTGGCTGTTATAGAGAGGAGCTGATCTTGTTAAGCAAAGCTGGAAAAAAAAAAAAAAAAACTCACATCTTTTTTGGGGGAAAAGACATTTAGCTTAATTTTCGATACCTGGAGTGGTACCGCTGGGATTTTTTTCTTCCCTCGGCACCTTGGTGGAAAGGGAAGGACATCCCGAGGGGCTGGGAGAAACCCAAGCCTTGCCCACCAGCACGGGGGGCTGAGGACCGGTCAGCCCCTGCTCTGCCAAGAGCTGGTGGGATTTCACAACGTGGGCTTTGCCGAGGGTTATCTCCTTTCCTGCAGACAAACCATGCCGTCAGCTTGTTGCTTGTCAGCCTGCGACTGGGCAGGTAAGATCGACGGCCAGGTGCCGGGGTGCTGCAGGCAGGTACTTTATTGATAAAGATCAAGCAATCGCCTGGCTGGGGTGATTTTTGACGGGAAGGCTGGATCCTTTGGCTGATTTCAGTCATGGCTGGAGCTACCTTTCAGCTTGGGCTTATCAAGCCACAGCTTAGACACTCAAGTTTGCCTTTGCTAGAGCAGCTAAATTACGTTTACACCACCTGCTGCTTAAGCTCAGGCCTGAATTACCAGTCTCCATCTCCCATCCCCATTTTCTCCCCAGTGTGATGGACAAAAAACGGCTTTTGGGAAACCCTTGCCTGCACGTGGACTTGAAAAGGTTTCTAGTACCTGGGCTGCGGTCCTGCTGAGCTTGCGTGGCTCTGAGCTGTGTCCATCACCTGAACTCCCTTCACCTTTTTCTTCTCTTCATGCAGTCCTGTTAGAAAGTAATTTCTCTCCCCAGCAATCGGCCAAGCTATAGGAAGCGTTCCTTGTGGTGTCTCTCCCTGCCTGCCTTGCCTTTTCAGAAGGTCTGGGTGATTTGGGAGAAACCTTAACTGAAAGGATTTGAAACAGTCAGAAGAGGAAACATCTTCCCGTGCTTTTCATCCCCTCCAACCGCAGAAGGACAACGAGCCTAGGGAGGTGGTGAGGTTTGGCCCACTAACTCCATGATGTGGACAAGCCTGAAGCATTATAGCTGCGAAGGTTAAGACTTACTGCCAGCCCTGGAGTGCAGGAGTACTGCTCCAGAGAGGCCAGTATAATACCTTAGGACTTGCTGTGAGGGTCCTACAAGCAGCCAAAGCCTCTTAGGTCAGCTGAAGCTGTGGGACCACATCTAGCCAAGGCCCAAAGTGCCACCTCAGACCTCCCATCCCTCAAAAGTCCTGGGACTAAGGCATTTTGTACCCAAGTCCCCAGTCCAAGGGCTTTCACGTTGTGGGAGATGCCCTCCTACCTTCCAGGTCTGACATCCTTCCCCCTTTACAGAGACTCCCACTCCATTTTCTAACCAAGGAAGGACATCCCAGGCAGAAGTCCACCACGCTGTCACCTGGGCTGGATATCTCTTCGAAGATGCCTGAAGTCTGGAGGCACTAGTTATCAGCTGGATCTCAGCTGGGAGTTCCCTTTGTTTGTCAGGCAGCACCACTCCCGCTGTGTCACTCTGGTTTCCTTATCTCAACCTGGACTTTGGACAGAGACCAGTACTGCAGACACCTGGGCAAGGAGGAGCTGTTAATGAGGACGATTACCCACTTGGGTGAGCTCAGAGTTAACCGAAACACAGGCTAAAAAGCACCAGCAGAAACCAGGCCGGTTTGATTTTCTCCAATCAGAAAGCTTCGCTCCGGTGGATCTCTTTGCATCAGAAAAACCTTGTGCTCCCAACCCTGTGACCCGTGCGGGTGCCAAGTTAGAGCAAGCGCTCAATGCCTGCGTTTAATTAAAGGTTTTAACCATGCAGCGTGGCCAGAGAGGGCACATGCCGAGTTAGGTAATGGACCATTATGTCCCTGGCCCCGCAGATAAACCAGCGCACCGCTTTGCCGAGAGGCTGCGGGGACAGCGCAGCCTTCTGTCCCCGCGCAGCTGGCGAGAGCTCGCAGAGGAAGGAGCAGCCTGTAAGTGCCTGGGTTTCATCGGGCTGGCCAGAGAAAGCTCCCTCGGTTCTTACAAACAGCACAAAATAACCGACACGTGCTGGGTTTCTCCTGCTCAGACTGCAAATATGTTTCCCAGGAAGCTCCCCAACCCACGGAAATTTGGGTCCAAAGCCTAAAAGACAGAGAGCAGGTACTGTTAGGGAGCTAGAGCCTGCAGCAGGCTGGCTCTAGCTTTCCCCCCCAAACTCCCTCTGCCTCCACCAGCTCCTCCTTCCAGCCTGTTTCCCTCCCCCCAACCCCCTTTCTCCCCTGTGAACAGCACAGGGCAGTAGCTGCGGAAGGCGTACCAGCTCCCCGAGCAGCCGGCTTACGCAGGGCTCCGGTGTGCTCAGCCAGCAGCACCGGCTCTGCTGCAGGAGGGCTAATCCGGAGGCTGGAGAGGAATCAGTCACTGACCCAGGGGAGGGAAACCCCATTTATTTAGGCTATTTGAATTTGGCACGCACAGAACATATCACAGTAACGCACTGGAGGCTAAGGGTTTTGGTTTTTTTTTTTTTTTTCTTTTTTTTCTTTTTCTCTACAGACATACAGGAAAACTCTATGCAACTCCCATGTACACATTACACAAAGGAAACAGCTTTAATCAACCACTGGTGAAACATGGAAGCTTTTAAGATCTCTGTAGCTGGCACAGGAATGTTCTCTACCCCCCATACAAAAGGCATTTCAGGTCAAACTTTCTAGTAGGTGATATTTCCATGCATTTCTACAGAATTAAAGAAGCTAACAGACAAAAAGCCCAGATCAAGCCGTATTAGTCAGGCTGATTGGTTCTACTAAGTTAAATCAATAGTAATTATGGACAAATGGACCAAGTGACCAAAGACTGGGGCTGAAAACCACCACTTTTTAAGATGTGGTTCTTTCTCATTGTACTACCCATAACTGGAGAGCTCCGATATAAGAATCTGCATTTGTAAAAGCCTCAGAAGCATCCGATCCGCTAGTAAGTGTGTATTAGAGAAACTAAGGTAGTTCTAAATTAAACTATATCAACAGAAAAGCAATTTTTATAGAATCACTCAGGCTGGAAGAGACCTCAAGACACTTCATAACAAGAAAATTGAACCTACAGAACAAGTGAACCTTTAAATATTATCACTGCACCGTGAGTTTACAAGAGAGTGGATTAGGACTATTTCTCCAGAAAAGTGTGTCTATTTTATCTCTATTTAACTTCGGAATTAGCCTTATTAGTACTGCTCTGCAACTGCAAGCACGAAGAATTTAACCCAGTTTTGGTGCCAACAGGCTGCTTTAGCCTAACTTTAACTACAGGTTTTAAGTTTCGTATTAAACAGTTACAGGGGAAAAGATTTTGAGTTTGGCAATTTGGCCAGTAGCCTCAAAAAGACTGACTGAATTTTGCTTGTTACAATTTAGAAAAGTAAGAACAGGAACCAGATTGTTCTCACCTCCCCCCCTTTCATCCCGTGATACACTGCTGCATTGGACCAAAATTTTTGGAGACCTTTAGTGTTAATCCATTGGGGACAGTATTGGGCTGGACAACCAATGCAAATATTAATACACCAAGATAAATCCTTAGATTTGATTTATTTAGGGTCATTTGTACATACGAGCTACATCTCCAAAATCTACTTTATTCTACAAGACAGCTTCCCTACAGTTAGTGAAACCCTTGCCTAGAATGGTTGCTTTACATAACTGATATATTAAAACATGGAATGCTTGTAGAGTTGTGGCACTGTATGACATCTACACGGGACTTCCTTCAAAAGCTACGACTAGGGAGCCTCCTAGCTTCTCAGCAATGCAAGCTCGGTTGAGGTCCTCTGGCCCATTTGCTTGGCATTCATGCTTTATGCCTAAAAGAAGAGGCAAAACACTCAATAATGCAGTATTTCAACATGCTAGTAATCAATCAAACATACTTGGTAGTAACATTAGAAGAGGCAATCCAGTCACTCAAGCAGATAAGTCCTGCTTTAGCTTAGGAATTTGGATGGTTTCCCCCTGATGTGTCAGAGGAGACACCTGGCTACACGCCAAATATCAACATAGAAATATCAGGGAGAAAGTTGTCACTAGATCAGTGCTCAGACTGTTAGCCTTGTCATTGCGGGCTATCTTACGAGCAAAACTCTCATTCCTAGTGCTACCCTGGACATGGCAGATGAGGGAGCTACACGCAAGCACACTAAGATGGCTGACTCGGCTCCCCCTCTGGAGAGGTGGGTGAAAGAATCAGAGTGAGAACCTGAGATGTAGAGACCAGAAAGACTTTGCTGGTCTAAAGAATCAACAGTGGTTTCTTTTTTTTGAGGGTGGGGGAGCCTGTGTTATGTGGAGAAAAGCAGAATTTCTTCAGGATTTCTTTTTTTCAACTTTGACATGTGCAGCACAGAACAGTCTCCCTGTGTAGTTCCAATCCACTGGCGAGTTGTCCTGTGAAGGCTGGCACTGCTGCACAATGATCCTGTCAGTCTTGCATGCTGCAAGATTTTGGCCCAGCGAGGCATGAGGAACTGAAGCGGGGGGGGGCGCGGGGAGGCAGTGCTATCTGGCTATGAGCCATCATAATGACCGACTTAGCATGAAATTTCTGAATGCTGCAGCAAGGTGTTTACTCCTTGGTTAATGGTGCCCGACAGGCTGAACAGTACTTCATTTCTCCACTTGGAGATACAATGCCTTTTAAAATGAGTAATCACAACTGCATCTCTAAATCAAGTGAATTAATTACTACTATTACACCACAGTAAGTTTATGAGATTGTGTATTTCAACAGACACAGGGCTGAAAGTCCCCTGCCATAGGCGCAACTCTGCATAAAATCCAGCTCCGTGTTATGAATCTAATGGTTTCTAGCCTGTATGGGGTAGATGTGCTGCTCTGTACAGTTCAGCTATGGTGTCACAGATCGCAAAGCCTGCTCTTGTCCTGAGCACAGTTCTAGCGCCTCTAAAATTCAAAGTCAGACAGTGTAAGTTTTAGCCAGAGCTCATTTTAGCTCTGTCACAGGGCATTTCACCTGTGAAGTTCTCATGTCTCACTGGTATCTCAAAAAAACCCCAAAACCAAAACAAAAAAACCCCAACCCAAACCAATCAGCCAAAGGTTAAGCCTTGCTGTGTAAGCATCGTAGGGGCATGGCACAGCTAGGAGCGTTAGCTGTTATTACGTACCTTGAAACTTCTTTTTGATTGCATCCTTGGAGCTTGCGTAGATCATCTTACTTTTGAGAGGTGCTTGTTCTGGTGCCCTAATGGGATACACCAAAAAGAGTGCAGTTAGTGACATTTATTATCCAGTACAGACAGAAGCAGTATCCTACCAATTATGAACAAGTGAAACGTCTCACGGCTCAGGAGACAGCCATCAGGCTGTCTGGCTCACTTTAAGCCTGCCATCTTGCCAGCCTGGGCAATACAAACACTCAGAGACCTCACCCACAGCGCTTGGACTGCATATTAGGAATGAGTGAGTTGGGAAGACAGCTTACCACAAGAAAAACATCAGCTCTTCTTTTTTGGATTCCTTGGTCTCAAAGCTTGCATCATACAAGGCATAACGGCAATCCTTCTCGGGAAGCATCTGCACAAAGTGCTTGAAAGGGTCGGTAACTGTCACACCGACATCTCCCACCAGAATCTCTTTGCCTTCTTCCACAATAATGCACTTTTTGTCTGGACTGAGGCAGAAGATGACAGCCTTCTTCCTCTTCTTAATTTCCTCGGGCGTAGAGCACTTCCGCACTTTCATGTCGTAGAAGATACGGCATACCTCATCGGCAACTTGTACTCCAGATGCCTGCAAAGACAAGAGTAAACACCCTTAGGGCTACCGTCACAAATTTGCACAACTACATTACTGCGCTGCCTTAAATGCAAGGCTAGAAGACAATCACTACTGTCAATAGTCACCAGTGGCCTGAGAGTCTCGTCAGAAAAGGCTGCAGGCCCTCTTTTTCCAGGCCAAATAAAGAATCTGGAGTCTGGATGCTGCCCACAGCCAGCTGCCAAACCAAAACTATTCTGAAGAAGGCACAATCCTACTTATATTAGAACACTGTTTTGGGGTAGTTTTACATGCATGTCCACCCCTTGTCCTCTGAGATTCAGTTGCCACAGATCCTTGGCATTACAGCAGCTTAATTTTGTTACGCATTTCAGGCTGGCTAGACAATCAAGTCCACAAGGATCTTCTGTTCAAAGTTTCCTAGCCATTTCTACCATGCTTGCTAGCAGCTTTAGGAACAGATGTAAAACATGGCCAAATTCCATGCTTGTCACATGGATTTGGTTTAGAGATCAAGAGACATGTAGTGGGGTACTGGGACTGTAGTGGTACAGTTTTTAGCTGAACAAGCCAACTTTCAGAAGTTGCTCTGAATTCAGTGTTTTAAAGGGAGAACTCACAAGTCTAACAGTTGAAGTGTCTACTTCCCAGCAATTCCTCCATCACTTTTTAAAGCAAGCTGCCTGCCTTTTCAACTTTTTTTTTGTTGTTTTCCCCTTAAAGTCTGATGGGAAATTCTAGTTACTTAGTGGTATCGCCCTGCACTAGCTGTAATAGGAGGTGCAGATGCAGCATTACCAATCTAATGTTAAAGGCAGCTGCACAGAATAAAGAGGACAAGACCTAGCAAGAACGACAAGAGGCTGAACTGCATTTTCAGTCTGCTGCTTTTTTGGGAATGAGACACCAAAAAAAAAAAAAAAGAGAGGTGGTAGGGTAAAAGCATTTGTATCTGACTTTTGTTCTCAGAGTGCTGCAAAGTTGGAGAGCTTAAAAGCAGCTGTGCAATAGTGAATACTGCAAATACAGGAAGCCATACTGGCCTGTGGACACTGCTGGAAGGACATCACGGCCAGAGCAGTGAAGACCAAATTGAAGCCTGTCCAACACTCATCTATCTGTTCAAAATGCTGCATGCAGTGTAAACAGTGAGATTCCTTTCTAATGCTGCTTCTCCCCCCGTTGGTTTTTGGTCTTCCAAATTCAAATGACATATCCTCAGATACGGCAATTCATATCTCAGAAGGAAAACTGCCCTCCTCCCTCTGTGTAAACTGCCACACACCACTGTTACAAGCACAGTCAGCAGTACTAACAGTCAGGTAAACCATGAGGTGAGATATATACCAACTGAGAAAGACTAAAGGTTGTTCTTCATTTTGTTTTTCCTTAAGCTCAGCCCCAATACATGTGCTTGATGGATTCATTTTGTGGGGGACCCTGTACCTTGTCAGAGTGGCAGTGTTCTAGAGAAATAGCAGAGTTTGGCTACAAAACCTGGGGTATCAGTGGTTAAGGAGAACTGCTTAGTGCTAGCTTTCAAGCAGGCTGTCCTTGAGATGGTTATTCATTGAACAACTACTTAACCTGCATTTTTTTTAAAGCCTTGACCAACGCCTACCACACAGGACCTCAGATGAGCCCAGATTCTCCTTTTTCTACCAACATCTCTCCTTCTGTAACTTGTAGTGGCTGGCATAGCTTTGCTAACCCAGTGAAGAAAGGTGGCACAGCTGGCAAAATCTATTACCATGGAGTCTGGCACCTAGATCTCCCAAGTGCTGGTCATGCAAAATCAGGGCAATCTCATACAGCAGTGAATCTGAGACAGAAGCTTTTCTCTAGCATGGAGAACAGTGCTCTTTAGGGTTTTACTCAAATACAAGGGGACCTCCCCCAAGATTTGCCATGCATGGCTTGTCTATTAGGGGTAATCTATCCAGAATCCCTTGCACTCACTTTGGGATAGAAGAACAGGGAGTAAGTCACTGTGCCTCAGCTGCCTGGCAGGCAGCCACCTTTCTGCATATCACCAATAAAGCAAGGAAATTAAGCGGAGAAAGCCTCTTCCAGGATAAATTCGAGCAAAAGTGCAAACATCGACTCAAACTGACTCATTCCTATGTCACCTCCTCCATATGGAGAGACTGCACTTTGCCAGAGTGTGACGGAGAACTAATGAGGAATAAAGGTCTTTCTCCTCCCATCCCTGCAGTTGGTGTAGGCAAGAGCTCTCTGGGAAGAGTCTAAATAATACAAGGTCGCCCTAATAAAGCAAACAGTGTAGCAACTAGAACTATCGCATCATTCACTAAGGACAAATCCACAGTGAACTCATGACAACGTTTTTTTCCCCTGAGGTTTGTCTTCTAACTCATGGCACCTCAGTAGCTGACAACAGGTGTTAAGACTCAGGTTTTAGTCACAAAAACCTCAAGATTCTAAGTAGAAAACCCTCAGAAAGCCTGAACTAACATGGGAATGAGTCTACTAATCACATAAAAGTGGTTCATGTCACCTAGCTCAGCCTTTGTCAATTCTCAATCACCCCCTCACGCCAATTCCTGTTGCCCAGAAGTTTTCAACTTTGAAAGAAGAGGTTAATGCTCAGCAGAGAGCCAGAAGCAAGCAGCAGCAACAGAGCTGCAGGTTGATGCAAACTGTGCAGTTAAAGAGCATATGCTTGTGCTACTGCACAGCCAGAAACATGTCTCCGAGTTAGGAGACAAGTTGTTTCCTTATAAAGAAACTTAGCACTGCTGGCAAGTTAGTTCAGATTCCAAAAATGTTGAGAGTATTTAGTCTGGAAACTCAAAATTCACTGTTAAACTGCAGCTGATAACTGGCACTGACCAGAAGCTGAAGGGACAATAGCAAGAACTGGATTTTCTAGCTTTCCAAACCAAAAGGCCGTTAGTAGCTGGTGCTACTCCTCAACTCCTGGATTCATCACACAGGCTGACATTTGCAGCCACTATATTGCTAGGTACAATGCAGATTTGTTCCCTCTGAGAAAACCCTATAGCTGTGTCACAGTATGGGTTGAAATGAACCCATAAACTCCCAGTGCAACTAACTGCTTCCAAAGAGAGGATCTACTTCTGTAACTGTAGGACTCCCTGTTCAACCCTGGGCTTGTCCCAGCCACAGCTGGCTTCATAAACATACCTAAAAAATTAAAAACAAGAAAACCCAAAAAAACCTCCACAACAAAACAAACAACCCCCCAAAACCCCACCAAACCCTAGTGAGCTTTTGTTGTAACGTGGTTGCAACCATTCTGTGTAGGGCAGCAACAGGATGACTGTTAAGAGCACACTCATAAACACATGTCCTCAATTGACACTTTAACCGCATCTCTGCTGATTTGTCCAGAAGAATAGCTGGTGAGAAGCCTCCACCCCATCAGTAATGACAGAATAAACGTTTATTTGTTAGTCTGGATTTTCTCTCTTTAGCCCAATACTGCTCTGCTCAGAGGATTCAATACAGCACATTCATTATTATTTTGTGCATTCTGGCTTGAATGCTGCAGGGCTACAACAGCTAGCCTGGTTCTGTTCCTTTTGCAGTATGAAAGCAGTCATCCAACTCTGGACTGGTACACAGGTGGCTGGCTGTTCATTGAGCAGTTGCAGGTACTTGTGGGATACACGACCATCAGCTGGTGACAGATCAACCCTGTAACACAGGCAACACTGACTAAAAACCATTCTCGGGACACAGCTGCAGAGAAAAGACTACATTCAAGTAGCCAGCCTGTTTCTATAGGCATCGAGAACCTTAACTGTGGGGCCCGTTAACCTCGCTGAAACAAGGCAGCAGCCGGGAGGCAAGCCACCTAATCATCAGATAGAAAAATGACAAATGACACCACTACAGCATATTCAGGGAGACATTGAGGCGAGAATGGACAGAGTAAGTTTCTCTGAGGGAATCAGCAAAAATGAGTTCTCCCCCAGCACCTCCATGTAGCTACTGCAAATGTGGCATGTCTTGTGGGCAGCGTTGCCTCATACATCGTTCTGGAGCACTTATACCAGTATCCCCATTGTATTTTCATATAGACTGCTGTAGGCACATGAGGTAATGGTTGCATTAAATGCCTTGTCAGCATGCGCTGCAGTAACACAGCAGCTCTTATTCCCTACACAAAGCCATCGTTCCTGCCTTAAGTGCAAAGCACTGCAGAAGTCTTGTGAGAGCAGAATGCCGTCCCTACACAGGGCAGTCCAATGAGAGAGCCTTCTGTCTAGCAGGCTTCCAACTGCAAGAGCCGTCCCCAGCTGCCTCCACTAATAGCTTCCAACATTTTGCCTCCATCGCCAAGTACTCTACAACTGAAATTTAATCTAAATAGGGGAAGACTAAAGAATAATCCAAAGCTTTCTCAAGAAAATCCCCATATACAGAAAGCCATTTCAGGAGCGACACACATGCCAGACGCCTGATAAACTGGATTTGTAGCAAGCATGCCCTGAAATGCAACTCTGACAATGAAATTTGCCTTCTCTTTTGTTAGGAAGCACTGTGAACTCCAGCATTTTCCTCGAGTATTTAAAACATTTTACCTAAGAAAAGTCTCTGTTCCCTCCTCAACTGTAAGACAGCCAAGACAACCTTAAACTAATGACTTAGTTTGCCTCAGGACAAGTTTGAAGGACTAAATTTATTTTTATGTATTGACAATTTTACAGCGTGGGTTTTCTTTCCTGTGATCAGAACCTAAGAACCCTCCATAGTGGTGCCTGTTACCTACAGAGACATTTCAAGAACCAGTTCTTGACCTGTTTAGTTTGGGAACCATGCACACATATTGTATACACCAGCACGGACTATCCACAGCTACTCAAGTGGAAACTTTTGCTTCTTGGAAAAGCATCATTGATTTTTCCAGAATTTGACACCAAGAACTTATTAAAGTATGCTTTGTTTAATTGCAAAGGCAGATTTGAGAACACTGCGCTCCTATGTTTGCTAGTCACGCTACTGCCACATATCTGGTTCTCAGTTTCTTCAGCAAGCACCTTGTTTCCGCTATGCTTGGCATACCATCC
>JAOBAS010000053.1:19905937-19917443 GCA_025311575.1 Elanoides forficatus
AAGAGATTTTCCAAAAGGGGAGTCTTTCTCACTCAAAGAAATTTTGTTTTCTGAACTTCCCATCAGAGTGGATCTTCCCAGCTGCTGCGACCACCTCTTGCAGAGAGGCTTAAGCTGAAAAACTTGGCCAGCTCTGGGTTGTTCCTGGAGTTCCTACAGTTTCTCACTCTGGGAAGGAACGTTACACAGCTGCAGAAGGAACTGCCTGAGGACAGGCTGTGCCAAGGCCTGAGATGTGACAGCTCCACTCCTGCTAGAGCTGTCCTAGGTCAGATCAGGGGTCTGTCTAGCCTAGTATCCTCTTCCTGACAGCAGATGTGTGGGGAAGGACAGATGAAGGCAGTGAGCTGGCAGGAGGAGATCAGCTAGATGGTCTGCCAGCCTCCAATGTGTAGGCAGGAAAGTCTTGAGTTTGACATTGTGCCTCTATTTTGAATAACCTTCTGTGGCTTTCATCCTTCCTGATTTTGACTCATCACCGTTTGAACCTCCTAGTGTTCGCTACACCTTGTGGAGGGGCAGCTGGGCAGGAGGCTTCTGCCCTGGACCAGGAGGTGGGAACAGCTGTCTGAGGTTGCATGGGCATCGTTCATCTGCGTGCGGGGGCTTGTGGCTCAGAGCGCATGCCAGAAAGGATTGGTGGTATATCCCTGCTGTCTCTTTTTTCCAGGTCCCTTGGAGGGACCAGATACGCCAGATGTGTCCAGATTGTGGGTCTGCTGATCTTCAAGCGGAGAGGAGCAGTGGCACACAGCCGAGAACCAGGTGTCAAGGTGGGCCCTAAGGAGCAAGCCTTGTATGTGAGCTGTCTGTATGAGATGGGGTGGTTTGGCTTCTCCAGATCCCCTGAGACCCCAACTGTTTGAGGGCAATTGGACACTTGAGCTTGAGTGTTCCCTAGGAAGGCAGTGCCAAAAATCAGTTAGAGAAGAGTGGAGGCCTGTTGTTTTGTGAAAATCATGGCAGTCCAAGCTCTTTCTGACTCAAATTCTCCTGGTTTTTGGCTGGGTTTTGTTTCTGCTTTGGGGTTTCCTGAAACCTGGATGGTGAGGATTGAGGTGTTTCTCCCTTTGGCTAGCAGGTTAGCCAGCTGCTGGTGTTTCACCAAGCAGACCAATTTCACACACTTCCTTTTCATTTTGCTGTTGGCTTCCCATAGAATCATAGAATCATTTAGGTTGGAAAAAGACCCTTAAGATCATGGAGTCCAACTGTAAACCTAACACTGCCAAGTCCACCATTAAACCATGTCCCTAAGCACCATATCTACATATCTTTTAAATACCTCCAGGGATGGTGACTCAACCACTTCCCTGGGCAGCCTGTTCTGATGCTTGATAACCCTTTCAGTGAAGAAATTTTTCCTAATATCCAATCTAAACCTCCCCTGGTGCAACTTGAGGCTATCTCCTCTTGTCCTATTGCTTGTTACTTGGGAGAAGTAACCCGCCTTGCTACAACCTCCTTTCAGGTCTCCCCTGAGAGACATCCCATGAGACATCCCATCAGCTTTCCTGTTCTCTCACTAGTGTCTCGGATTCCCGGAGCAGTGCTGTCCCCTGTTTTCTTTGGAATGGAGCCACAGCAGCCCCTAGAAAACACTCATCTGGCTGGTTGCTCTTGCTTTTGTCATGTAACCAAATGCAGGTACCTCCTGGCCTGTGAACGTGTGTCCCAGCACAGCTTGCCTGCCCGGGCTAGAGAAAGGGCTGCAGGGTCGTGAGGAGCAGGCTGTGAGCTAGGAGTTGAGCTAGGAGTTGTGCCAGACTCTGAAACAGGCACCAGTGCACTAAAAAAGCATCTTGTCCGGTGTTTAGATCTGGCTGCTCTCGGTGTTCTAGGAGAGGGCAGCACAGGACTGGTTTTCTATTATGCTCTTGTGCCTTCCACATAAGCAGGGACAAGCAGTGGAGCCACTGAAAGTCCATCTTTGCAAATTCACATTTTGCCACCAGAGAGCTCCCATCCTCCACACCAGTTCAAGGGCGAGGAAATAATGGTCAGCATGGCAAAAAAGTCCCTCAGTCTCCACTGCATCCCAGCTTTCATTGTAAGAGCCGGACTCTGTGGTGCTTGCTCTGCCTTTCAAAAAAAAATAATTATTCTTTTAGTGCTTGGATGAGTTTTGCCCCTTCATTGCAGGCTTCTTATGAAAGGGGGAGTATCGAGGCTGGGAACATTGAGGCTGGCTAATCAGAGAAAACACAGTGAGCAGGTGGAAATCTCGTGGCAGCAGTACAGTTTTCCTGTCTCTGGTGGTTTGGACAGTCTTGCTGATGGAATAGCAGGGCTTGAGAGGGTCTGCCTGAAGCACTAGCCTTGCTGCTAGTAGTCCTACAGAACGTGGCACTTCTGCTTGCATCTGTCTTACGGTTCTAGAAACAGTGTTGGTACATGCAGTAGGTTTCTTTGTGTACTAATTTGAGTTTGTAATCACTAGTGATATCACTTTTCCTGTTTAATTACAGGGTTGAAGCATTAACTCCCCCGAACAGTGTAATTCTGGCCTTTTCCATCCACTCTCCTCCCTTCCAATGCCTGGCTCCTTTCCCCACTCTTACGTGGCACTTTCACAAACACATATTCCATCCTCCCACGTTTCTGCTTTCCTGAGGAGACAAGTCTTCCACACCTGGAGGAAGAGATGGGTAATTGATTTAGTTCATTGAGTATGTGACACTGATAACTGAAAAATTAGTCCTGGATGAGCAGTCTGAATGCTACAGTAAGTTTGGAAAAATGACTGTGCTCCCTTTTTTGGGGGCCAAAGTGATGTCTTGCCTTCCCTCTGTGCCTCTCCTCCCTGCCCCTTACCTGTGCTGAGAGCCTGAGGAAGCCCTGGCTCACCTGGAGCCTGTGAGACATCAGCCAAGGAGCAGTTCTTCCCTTTGTGGCCACCCCTGTGGCATCTTGGCAGAGATGAATCTGCAAACTAATAGTCTCAGCTCCTGGCTCCAGCAGAGATTGAAGGGCCCATCCTTTCAAGTGCTCTCAATTTGCTCAATCTCCTCCATTTTTGTTTAGACACCCCTTTTCTGTGGTGCCCTATACCTGACAGAAATTCTAAAGGAACTGAGGGTTGGGGAGCATAAGGCACTAGAGGTCAAAACAATCACATCTTGTCCTGCTTTAGAGCCACTTCAACAAAGGACCTATCTGCCAGCAGTACCTAAAGTCCATACCTCAAAAAAGCAGCAGTAGCCTGATATTTAAAAAGCCCTTACCCCTAAAGCTTCAGACCAGTGGGTGTTAGCTGTGCGACTGTGCCTCAAAGACTGGCTCCTTCCCCTCCTCGTCTTGTTGGCTGGAGATGATGAGTGAGGGCCACGCTTGGCTGTAGCTGTGGCCAAGAGGCAATCCTGTTCAAAGCCGGGGTGCTCTCTTGGGGAAGACGGTGCAGAATCACCAGGCTCCCTGCTTCCCGGAACAGCGTATTGTGCCACAGCTGAGTGTTGTGGGAGTTTTTATTGCAATTTATTGTGCTCTGAAAAGGGTCTGGTGGAGACCTAGGCTTGTTTTTCACTGCTCATTTTTTCTTCTTGCTTGGAGTCCTGCAGGTTGTCTTGGGAGGTAGGTTACCTGCAGGTTTTGTTATGCTGAGCACTGACATGCAGTCACGGGATAGGGGAAACGGGGCCATAGGTAAAGGTAAAAGCTCGTGTTAGTCCAGAAAGCATGATCTTCAAGGGAAGATGAAGGGAATTGGAAGGCTGCTTAGTTTAAGGAAGAGAGGTTATAGCAATCTCCAAAAATACGTGAGGTCAGCTGCAGAAGGGTAATGTGTTCTTCGTGTTCCTGCTAGCTGAAGACAAGCTGTATTAGTCTTAGATCAGAGCAAGGGACATCAGCATTTGGGATCAGAAAAATGTTTCCAAAGGTAAGGATAGCAAACCTATGGACTAGGTTACTTGGGAGAGAAATGAATGTCCTTTCTTGGAGGTTCTTAAAAAGCAGCATCAAGAACAGTATAAGTTCCATCCACGTCCTCAGCTGGTCTGTCAGAGCAAAGGACCTCCTCAGCAGAAGTTTCTGCAGCATAGAGAGAGGAGAGTGGAAGCACACCACCAGAGGCATGCTTGGCAAGTCCCCTCTTCTTAGGCCTAGGATCTTTCCCATGGTGGATCCAGAAAGGTTGTGTGCAGTGTTTGTTGGAAACTGAGTCACATAGTGCCAGGGAAGAGGAGAAGGAAGTCCTTCAAAACCCAAACTTATTACCAGGATAATAATTTTACCCCAGGAAACTCAGGGGACATCTCTGGCACTGTTCAGTCCAATGTGGCCTCCTTCTGACCCTGGCTGGAGTTAGCAGTCCAGAAATATTTTCCTAGCCTGGGGAGACAAGCCTCTTCTGCAACATTATCTCTTCTCTGGTCACGACCAGCTCTGGCTGCACTGGGCAGTAGCATTACATCAAACAAGATCGCCCCAAGCTAGAAATAGAAGTTTGTAGCAGTCCTAAGTACAGATCTTTCCCTGTTTGCAACAAAAGACTGCAGCAGCTCTAGGTAGTTTGCAGGAGGCCCCCAGGGCATTGGTTTCATTCTTGGGAGTGCTGGGTTAGGCAGAATTGCCAAGGCCAGCCAGAAGCTCTGCTTGTGCTCTCTGACATACGCAGTGAGCTCCGTCTTGCTGAGAAGCAAACCAGCAGAACTGAACAGCCAGCTCAGAGACAGATCTCATCCGCAAAACACCCTCTCCCTCCTGCTGAGCTCCCTGCTCTGGGTGCAGAGCCCGATTCTCACTCTAGCATGCAGGGATTTTAAATGGGGTGTGAATTAATACAGGTGCCATATGAAGTGTCCTGTCTTTCTCCTGAGCAGCGTAAAGGATTTTTAGTATGAATGAGAATTGGCTCCAATGTCGCAGCAGCTGCGAAGTGAGTTCCACTTTTAGCTGAAATAGGTTGCATTTTGACTGAAGCATTTTTGCTATCCAGATTTTAACTTAAAACTTATATGTAAAAAATGTATATCTTCAGTGATCATCTGGTCTTCTTAGCCTGGGGGAATCCTGCTTTTGTAACAGAGCTGCAGCACAACTGCGTCACAGCACCAAAACCCTGGATGGACATATGCATCCTGGAAGGCTTTCTGACCTGTAAGGTTGCTTCAATGCAGCAAGACTCCTGCAGTTGTAAACCTGGTGCAGGTCAGGAGAAATGTTTCAAAACTTAGGGTGAGTTTGGGGGCATACATATTGGAAGATCAGCACACGCTAGCGTGCATCTGTATGTGAATATCCACAGGCAAAAAACAGCCAGGGCTCTTCCAGAGTTGGAGAACTTGTTTCATCATTTATTTACATGCTCCAACACTTGCATTTTTATGAGGCTTACATATTTCTTGTATTTGCCAGTACAAACACAGCACAGGACTCTTCTAAGCCGTTGATGAAATCATTAAGGAGCTCCATGTCTACTAGTGGTTTTCCACTTCTTTGAGTTTACTTTGAGATGTGAACATAAAATCTGGCACTCACAGGCGCCATGTGGATTTGTGATGGTCTTGGGAGCACTGCTTCTCCATAAAACAATGTCTTGATCACATCTAAGCACAGATGTGGTTTGTTTGTGTGACAGGTGTACTATCAATGATATTTGCTTGTTGAGCCATCCAAGTCATGCTTTAATGGAAATTCTTTAAAGAAGTTCCAAATAGTTCATTTTAGTACACTGGTTCAGCAAACACCGCAGTAAACTCTTTGGAAGAGAGACTGAATTATACAAATAAGAGAGTTATGTGTGGAGGGGAAATGGACAGCATTTTTTTTATGGCATATTGCAGTGGTTACCAAGCCTTATGGTTTTGTCAGCAGTCTCAGGATGTTGTATATATTTCTTTTTCTTAAAATCCCAGATGCTGGAAGGAAGATATTGCATAAGAATCTCCATTTTCTCATTTTTAAAAAGGAGGTTTCTAACCCTCGTGGTTGCTTAGAAAAACATGAAAACATGAGCTGAATGTTCCAGATAGGATGTTGAAATCAAAACCAAACACAATGGAAAACATTGTTCATAGCTTTAAAATCTAGACGGCAAATAAACAGCCTTAGATTGGCTTAGAAATTCTGCAGTTTGGAAACGTATCAATATTTGACATTTGGGACCTGACTGCTGGCATAAGGGCACATGTGATTTTGGAATCAGAATTTAGTCTCTCTTTGGTTAGGCAATACTGATTTTTATAAAAAGTAAATATTTCTGTAAAATAAAATATTTTTTAAATATTCCTCTGGTGAGAACACTTCTTTTTCAAAACTTTCTTTAGCATTGCTTGAGTCTCCTTTTGGCTCTTGTTTTGTTTCTCAACTAATTTTGTTTTGTTCCGAGTTGAGAATTTCATCCTGAATCTCTTTTGGTTCATGCTTCTTTCCCTCTTGACTTTAATGCTTCTGTCTGGAAGTTTCCATTTGGTTAGGTTTTGATGTTGACCTTGGATTTGGTGTTTTCTTCCTTTTCTCATTTTGGCTTCTTCATCTTTTTCTTTGCTATCCAGCTTTGTTTTGAGCTGGTGCTGGAAAATTCCACCTGGTGGGTAAGGCTGCACCTGGATATTGCCTTTTATCGGCTGAGCGCGTGATGTTTCCGAGTGGCTCAATGCAGCCACTCAAAGTCATATTTGAGCTCATCTTCTCGTGACTGGGGAAGTTATCGTCTCGTTTTGTTTTTCCAGAGAAGATGACTGAATTTTTGGTGAAAGACATGCACAATGCAGGAATTCATGGAGAGGGAATTTCAGTTCTCCAAGCATAACTGGCCCTGAGGGTCTGTAGTGGCAAACTTTGTGTCTGTACTGCTGGTGAAGCTGTTGCGTCGTGTCAGAGAAGTTGGAGGATGAAAAACAAAGAGATCCTTCTCTCTCCTATCCCCCACTTGTGTGACATGGGAATGATGATAGTGTATCTTCATCCATGCTGCAGCCTTCAGATCAGGTAGTTCTTGCACTCCGCTTCCTGGAGCTAACAGGCAAATTCCAGCTCAGATGCTGCCTTGGCCCAAACTGTGGTGCCTTCTGAAAGTTGGAAGATGGTGATCTAAACACATTTGCTGTGGACCTAAGATCTTGTTCTTAGGAGCTGGCTGGAATGGGCACAGCCCCATCCACAGCAGCTAGCCTGAGCTTAGTCCTTCGAGCATGAATAATGAGAGCTCAGGCTAGCAGCCATCAATGAGAACAGAAATCCTGTTGTATCCCAGGGCTTAACCCTGCCCTTTGTCTTGCAGAAGAGTTCCCTTTTCTGACCTGACTGACTGACTCCAGGTTTTATGTTGTGAACTGTATTCCCTGTTTGCAGAATGAAAATAAAGGGTCTGCAAAGCCCTCGTTTTTGGAGTCCCAAGGAACAGCAGCGGGATGAGTATGACCTACATGTCAAGCTCATGGCCGGAGTATATATTGGGGAAGTCCTGGTCCAGGGAAGGTGAGGAACCATCACATAGCACTGTCCAAGGCTGACAGCCCATCTGAAGAGGATCCTGACGTACGTGTGACAGGTGTGGGTGCATGAATGAAAGAAAGGCATGATGGTTTGAAGTTAGTATATCCCTGCATGGCCCAGCTGCAGATGAAATAGTTTCTTTGGAGCCAGTGCAGCTAGCGGCTCTTTACCAGAGACAATCATCCTGCTCTAAACCTGTCCTGGACTGTTTTGGAAAGGGTATGGTTTCTCTCCTAGATTGTGGGAGGCACGTTACTTCCCATGTGTCTGCATTTAGAGGAGAAACCACGGGTGGGCATTAGTACTTCCACACAGTATTGAACTCTGCAACAACCCTTGCAGACTGTGATGTCTCAGCTTCTCCTGCAGTCAGGCTCCCAGCATTTGGAACCGTTTCCCCTCTGGGGAAATTTCACCTAGGTGAAATGATGTTTTTAGTCCTGGACCATCCAGTGTTTAGGATGAGACAAAGTACTATCCCTGTGTCATTTTTCTTTTCCACATGTCTTTTGTTATTTTGTTAAGGTTAGAAATCCACAGAATAAGATCTGCAGCTCTGAGCATCATACATATGAGATAGAAATGTCTTAACCATAGACAGGCTTGATAGAGCTTATTTGTCAGAGTCCTTGTCTTCAGAGCTTAAGCATTTGTATCTATCATCCTGTAGTTTACCCCGTAGTAGACCCATGGCTGTCCAGGGCTTCAAGGCCATATGGATAATTAGCAGTCAAGCTCTTATATTTCATCTAATTCAGGCCTTTCCCTGTATCATTAACCTCAGGTGGCCCCGTATGTGCTGGGCCGACCCATACATTAAGCAGTGTGTACAACAGACTGCCAGAAGGTAGGGGCAGGGGTAGCTTTACTCCCATTTTAAACCAACGAAGAGAGGTCCCTCCAAGGTTTAGCTGCCATAGACTGGACAAGACCCCGAGTAACTTGATCAAGCTGGATCTGCTTTGAGCAGGGAGCTGGACTTGATGACCTGCAGAAATCTCTTCCGACCTATATTACTCTGATAAATTCAGCAGTGTTATATTGCAGGGGACTTGGTAGAGACCACGTAGTAAATCTGTAACAACCAGTGCATCTGGTAACAGACCCTGTATCCTGCTACCGAGTGAGGCTGCGGCAGGCCCTAGGGTATCCCAGCTCGAATCAGTGAAAGCAAGAGTGGCAGAGCTGGGAAGAGAGAGAAGTGGGGAGAGGCATTCCTTTGAGCCACACATCAGGTCATGCCTCATAGCATGGACTGACTTATCTGTGTTTGCCAGCCTTTAGTAAGTGGTGCATACACACATTTCAGAAGAAGCTGTTGGATGGCATATAGTGATTAGAAGCACTTGAGCAGGCAGAGGGAGGTAGAGAAAGTTAGAGGTGGCATGGCCAGGTCTATGAAGATATGGTGGCACTGCTGGTCTCCAGAGCAACTGGTTACCCACTTCTCAAAACACTCATTCCTGAACTGCTACTTCAAATTCCTAAGTGAGGACTTTGCAGAAAGCATGACCTTAGAATGGGGCTGGTGGGACTCAGCATGCTTGCTGGAGCAAGATGCAATAGCAGAACAAGTGAAAAAAATCCCAATTTTTATTTTTCTTTACAGATTTCTCAGGCCTCCTCAAACTCCAAAGTGTGTTGTATTTTGACCGTCGGACCCCAAATCCGTGAGCTGTGGTAGATCTGAGAGAAGTGATTTCTGAGAGATCTGATGCCTTCAGTGCTTGTTTCTCCTTCCTTCTCCTTGCCCAGCCGGGGTATTGTTGCAAGGTGTCTGTGATATTTCTCAGCAGTGTTTTTGATATTTGCCAGTAATGCCTGTGCCTGGTTGCTGGATGTGTTTGAGAGTGGCTTGCTGGAATACTCTTATCTGAGAAACGTCTTCTGTGGGATATGTGTTCTCTGAGAGGAGTTTGGATTTTCCTTTTCTTTTAAAAACATGTTTGCTGTGTAAGAGCATGCAGAAAATTTGTATTTTGGCCATGTTCTGTAATTTGCTTGAAATTTCTGATCCTGTAAATATTCTTGCCAATAAACTTGAGAGTATCAACAGAGAGAGTGAAGCTCTGTCGTGTGGTATAGTAAGAAAATTTTTCAGCATTGGGGTATAGGGTATCTACTAAAATGCCTAGTTTCTTCTTAGAATATGGGTAGGACAGAACAGATAAAATACAGCTCCTAGATAGCAGAGGTAGAAGAGACCCTGAGTGTCCATTTTGTCCATTTCCCTGTCTACATGCACAGTTAACTTGAGTAAAACTTTGTAATAGCCATTTGTCTGTCCAGTGGCATGGAGTCTGTCCCCTCTCCTGGCAAACTGCTCCACATCTGAACAGGATAAATTAGATGTGCCTATTCCTGCTGTGTTTGTAGGGAATCTGGATCTGTTGTTTCATTGCATGCTGAAAGGCATGAATTCATTCCAGAATAAACCGAGCATGCATCTGGTTTATTTGTGTGCATGTTTGTGCTTCCAAACCCTCGCTTGAGTGATTGCCTCGTGGTGCTGCCCTCCTTTCTCTGCATTCCCAGAATTTTTGGGTTTGTGAGCAATTGTTCTTTGGGGCACTACATCTCTGTCCTAATGAGCTGAGGAAAAGTTTGTCTGACCTGGGAATGCGATAAGAGTTGCAGAACATTTTTGGAGAGTTACTGAATGGTTTGGCAAGGTTTTTTTTTCTGCAAAGATGCTCAGGTGAAAAGTCATGATATATTTTCCCAGTATAATACTGGGAAAATTTACATTTATGTCCCCATTCCTTGTCTGGATTGTTTTTGTAAGCCCTAGTTTTTGCAAGTTTCGTGCTGTGCAAAAGGAGGGAAGGTTAGCCCTCTCCTTCCTAAGGCTAGGAGAAGCCTTCTTGTCCTACAAAATACACACATAGCTAAGGCATTGCCTTGTTCTTCATGATGTCTCCACCACCCTTCCACCTGTCCCCCGCGCCCCCCTCTGCTATCTTTATAAGCCCCTCTTCAGTTCATTAAGCTTAGAGGTAGCCCATGTACTTTGTTTGCAGCGTGCCCTGGGCCTAAGAAATGAGTCCTAACTGGCAGGCTTACTTATTGATGTGCTTTGGAGCTGGGCGCTGACTTTGTCCTAGGGACAGCAGGCAGGGAGTAACTTTGACACTGAAACATCAGGAGGCCGATGAGCTGGAAGACTGCGGTTTTGGGCTGCTATAAACCTGGAGACTGTGTGTCACCTGGTGTGGAGAGTTGGTGCGAAGGCCCCGTGACCCTGGGCAGGGGCAGAAAGTAGTCGAGGGAGGTGAAGCCAGGGCTTTCTGTCCTCTGCTAAATGAGATGTAATGCAATGATTTTTGTATTCCAGGGTGTTTCTGTTGTCCTTTGGTATGCATCAGTGGATATGAAGATTGTTCTGAATCTTCTGAAGTCTAAGGAGCCTGAGAAAAACAGGCAGATGGTTTGATTTGTAGCAGGAAAGAAAAAAGTGGGGAAGACGTAACTGTTAGAAATCTATTTCCATACCTCACCTCCCATAAAAGTCTTTGGGGTAATATGCATCCTGGGAAGTCTGTGAACTCGGCAGCTGAAATGGATGGAGCCAAGTAGGAACACAGGAACAGTGCTGAACTTTGGGCCAGGAGATGTGTCGGGCCAGATGGGAAGGAAGCTTGGAAAGAGCAGATGGCTCTCTAGCTTTTATATCTCCTGGTAGCCCCTCCAGTGCACATGTATTTTTGGAGGTATATCCCTGAAGCATCCAGGAAAGTCAAGAACATACTCCCCAGGTGAAGGAGAATTGGCTCTGCTTCCTTCCTCAGCTCTGTCTCGGACACTGGCTGGATGTGACCTGTCAGTGTCTGGGGAGCTTCCAGGCTAGGCCTCTGCCTTTGGCAAAGTGTATATGGCAAATGGATGATAAAAGCTTATTATTTAAGAGGGGGGTGGTGGTGGTGAAGACCCTTCTTTTATAAGCCAGGGCTTTTGGTTAAACAAGCAGTGGGTTCTTGCAATGGAGAATAGTTTCGTAGTGCTCTGGCATGTGCACCGTCTGGATCGTTTACTTGCTGTGGGCCATGCTGTTGAAGCATCCTCATGCCTG
>JAOBAS010000053.1:19917476-19931152 GCA_025311575.1 Elanoides forficatus
TCCTTGTTTTCCCACAGGTGCCAAGGAGAGACTGAGAAAACATTGACCTTGGCACAACTGCAGACAGGACTGTGGTTGTGGGGGGTTGCAAGCAATGTGATCTCACCCATGACCCCAGATGCCTTTACAGAATCTGGCATCTCCCTGCACTACCTCCCCTTCTCTGCCTGGTTCATCTTGACTCCTCTGTACTCGGCATTGCGGATGTTGTATTGCAAAGATATCTCACTGGAGAACATTTCTGCACTTCCTCACAGCCATGCCCCAAGTCAAGGTGTGGCTGGTTACTAGACCAGCTTCAAGTTTCCTGGTTTGCGTTTGTGGCTGTAGATCCATTGCTGCCTTCTAACATTGCTTCACATCACACTCTTCCCCGTGGGCTTGCAGCTCCACATAAATAACAAGTCTCCCTGGGACGTTGCTCAGCCTGATCCCAGCTGAGGAGCTGCGCTGAGCTTAGCTGAGCCACGGGGCTTACGTATCGTCTCGTACCTGGCCGCTTGCAACAGCGAGGAGGGTTGCCTGATTGCTAGGGTGGGCAGGAAGGGAAAGAAGGCAATTTCCTGGCCACGCTGTGAATTTTAGAGAAAAGATACATATGTGGGGTTTTGGGAAGGGGAGATGACGAGCTTCCATGCAGCCAGAGGAAGGGTAGGATTGGTGCCTGTGCACTGGGGTGAAGAGAATTAAGGCAGGGACTGAACTGTGAGGTTGGCCAGTGTCTTTTCATGGCTTGGGAAAGAGAGGAAAAGGAGGGACTTGCCAGCTTATGTCGAGTCTGTGTACCTGCGAGCAAATGTGTCTGCAAAGTTTTATAGGTCCTATAGGTCTCACAGAGAAGCCGAAGAGTAAAGGGAATTAAATGTGTGTGGTTCTGTACCCACCCTCGTCACTTCTCTGTCTACTGGAAGGGCAGTACTCCTGCATATGAAGCACAGAGCTTGTGGTAGGTACTGCTTTGTTTCAGTGGCTTGGCAGATTTTGCTGACTGGCATAAGGACAGTGGTTAGATTTGGACAATGTTCTTGAAGGGCCTTGTTGTCCTTTGCAGGGTAACTCTTCAGAATACTTTATGCCCCCTCGGAAGTTATCACTGTTGGTGCCTGTGCTTTTTGATGTCATTTTGCTGGATAATCACTGGCATTGCCTGCCTCTGAGCACTTAATGTATTATACAGCTCCAATTTAATTTTTCCCTCTTAAAACTCCCACTGAGAATTGGTGTGGTTGGTGACCAGGGCAGGTATTCAGCTGTGTCAGTCTTCACAGGATGACTTCTCTACAAAATAGGCAAAACTATAATTACAGCTAAAGCCTCTTATTTCTTCTGTTTAATTGAGTATGGCTGGCAGCGAGGATGTCAATGAAAAAGCAGTGAGGTTCTTTTTAAATTGATATTAATGGGAATAGACACATGGGGAGAGAGAGATGAGAACTGCTGCCAGCCCAGAAGCAGCAGCTGCAGAAACAAGTGTTACTTGTTTATCAAGACTGCGGTACGCCCAAGATGCACGAGGCTGGGATTCAGCAGTTGGGTCCCAGGTCTCAGCCCTGCTAACGGTTGCCTGAGAGCCCTAGGTAAATCACCTCACTTCTTTCTTCTTGTTCTCTCCATTTGCTTTTTCTGGGAGCTCCCTGAGCCAAGGATTGTCTCATGAAGTTGAGAGCTAGCCAACCACCCTCATCTTATGGGCCATGTCCCTGAATGCCCACATGGCCTGGGACTCCTCTCTGATCCTGAGACCAACTCTTGGTTTACTTCTGCTTGTTTTTTTTCTTTCCAGAATCTCTAATCTCAACTGTTTGGCGACTGAATGACTCCTAGAGTGGCAGGACAGTTTCACCACTTAAATCCAACAGCGTGGGCTTCACAGCAGAGGATGGCTAGTTGTGGGGACTGGTTGGGCTGTTGTTCTCTTGAGCATGGGTGAGAGGGTTTTGGGAAAGCGGCTTTCATGTGGGGTCAGGGTCAGAGAGGACTGCAGAGGCAATTACTCTGTCTTCAGTGGGTTCAGCCCCGCTTGCCACAGCCTTCAACTTGTCTCACCCCAGCAGTGAGTCACACCTTGTCACTGAGCTGGTTAGGCACAGGCAGGGAAGGGAGAACAGCAAGGGATCAGAGCTGGAGGCATCTCCAAACCCTGCCTGATCCCTGGACTGGAGTCGGGAGGGAAGCAGAACAGGGGCAGCTTAAAAGTCCCTCGCGTTTCCTTTTTCCCATGACCACTCTCTCAGCCTCCTCTGTTCTGTGGATTCCCTGCAAACCCCAGCTTCTGCCTCGTGTGAAGGGCTGGTCTTCCACCGGTACTGCTGCTCTCATAGCGAGAACCCTCTGTGCTCTTTCTTCCCCATCCCCTCTGCGAGGGGATGGCCAATTACACAGACACTGTGTCTTAAGGACAGCCTCTTGGCTTAATTCACTGATCATCCACATTGTTCCACCTGCCCTTGACATGATGTTCCCTCACCCATGTTGGCTATGGAAACCCCCTTAGAAGGCCCCCAGTGTTGCTCATGAAGCAGATGGGGTTTCTAAGAAGCCTAAATTGTCTCAGTGGACTTGTAGAAGCAGATTTTAGAGCCCCTGGGTGTCAGACAGCTGAGGTACTGTGTAGATGTTCTCTGCATCTTTTCTGCTATAATCTGTATCATGGTAAGAGGTCTGCAACCTTCTTTTTCTCTCCTAAAGCAGCCTGCAAACTAGCATTCATAACAGGAAAGGTGAGACTATTTTAGTTTCTTTTGTGATTCTGGAAACTAGGCCCCTAGCAGGTGCCTTCATCTGGCGGTGGGGAGAGGATGTCCTGGTTTTGGCCTAAGTTAGAACCAGCTCTTTTCCTTGTGCAAGTCTGTATAAGCAAGGGGGTGAATTACATCCAAAACCAAGACTGCTGTGGTGACCTTGAAATATTGGACCCTTTTACAGCCAAAATCCTTTGGGGTGGAGGGAAGAGAGCCTGCATTCCTGACATTATTAAAGTGGACATTGTTAATTATGTTTGAGGGTGGATTACTGGGTGGCATGCAATGAGTCATTAATGTTAATCAATCAGAAGTACAAGGAATATGCCTTTTTCTTTATTAATAATGACCTCCTGGAGGGACTTTCCCTGTATGGTTGAGAGGAAATATGCTGAGGGAAGAAAGAAAGAAATAACAATGCAATTAAATGAGAGGTATTAAGGCATGTTTTCAATGTCCCACTCCTGATTCTGGGCCTTGGTTTAAATCTCATTCAATGTATTCAGCTATGTTGTGTGTTCTTGAGCAATAACCTTGCTTGTGCTGGTTTTGCAAGCCATCAGTTGTACTAGAAGTTCAATTAATAGCCATATTGACAGCTCCCCCAATTCACAGTTTACTTCTCCAGGAAAGATCTGACCTTCAAGAAAGATGCAGAAAGATCATACAGGACAGGTCTTCACCCTGTGCAAGCTGACTTCAGTCCAGTGAAGTCCAAATGATTTGTGGTATTGTGGCACTTAAGCACTGAACTCCTTGCTTGTGTCTGCAGATGCTGTACCAGCACAGGAGAAGGAAAGCAGCTCTTAGCCCTCAGAGCTTTGAACTACTGCGTAACATGAAGAGCGAGATCTAGGCAGAGGGACCCAGTGGCAAGCAGCAGAATGACAGGACTTTAATGCATTACTTTCTTGTCCACTGCTTTATTTTTTTTTTTCCCTTATCAAAGCAAAGTTTTATTCTGGAATTTGAAGGAATTTGGGAGTAGTTTAGATGAATACTTTTGGAGGAGAATTGCATTTTTCTTTGGGAAGCCAACAAAGGGTTCAGGAGACGTCCTCATCTTTAAAAGTTAGGGATAGCTAAGGCATTAGTTCTGCTTCTGCTGTTTGCATCAAGAAAGCATCACCCCACCGGGCAGTGACATTGTTATTTGGTTTTCTGTGTGTTCTCAAACCCAGAATTGGAGTGCCAGACTGTAAACCCTCCAGGCTTCTTGCTTCGTGCAGACTCGGCACAGTGGAACTGTGCTTGCTTTGCTCAGCACGGTGGAACCTCTAGGTAGATAATGCTGCTTGATGCTGAAGTGGCCGTGGCTTATTTGTGATGACTGCCTCAAGGCATGCTCAGTTGCTCTCTATTTTCGTAGTGAAGTGCAGCCGTGGTAAATAAGGCCTTTTTGTTGTCGAGTGATTTCCTACTAGGTAAAAACCTGTTCAGCTGGAGTCCTGAAGTTTAATGGCCAGTATCTAAGTGCCTGGTGGAATACTTTGACCTGACACAAAATGATTCAGAATAACTGGAAAGAAAATATCAAGTGTCAGTGTGGTTAATTAATTCCACATCCAGCTGCCTAACTTCTCTTTATTCTGTCCCCGCTGATTTTAGAGGTCCATGGCATTTGAAAAGAGGAAGGGTTGAATGCACAATGGCAGTGCATTCTCCAAATGAGACTGCCTGCCTGATCGGGAAGTAATTGTTCAAACATCTGAGTGGCAATCTAGCTTTTAAAAACAGTGATTTCTCAAGAATATAGGCTCATGCATCATTTTTATTCCCTGTGCTGCTCTCAGTTATTCAGGTAGTTATTTGTTTATTGGGTAGGTGTCTCTGTGTGTGTGTTCGTATGTGTGTGGTTTTATTAGTTTATTCTTAGTCTAGTAAGAAACATCTTTTCCCTAATAAATATCTCTGAGTACTACATGTTGCTGCTGGGCTGGTGCAATGATGTATCATCACAGCCTTGCTAACCCTTATGGGTTTGGTTTCCTCTCAGAGATCTCATAATAATTTGCAGATTTTTTTTACAAGTTCCAGCCCCTGGACTCACGTGAACATATGCAAACCTTGTTATCCCTTACATTGCATTTGGTTCTGGCTGCCAGGTTGGCAGAGGAAGACTGGGAAATCTAACCCTGATTTATGACTGATATATTTAAATAAGGAATCAAAAAGCAGATTAAAAAAAAAAGCATTTAGATCGTATTGGCTTTGAGATCTTTCAAAGGTAATCTCCTAGCTTTAGGGAGCATGATTACTCATTTTTCAACATCTGAGGTTTGCTATCTCGTTGCTTAGTGACGGCAAAACCTGTTGTCCCTCTTGCAGGCCCTGGTTTCTGTCCTGAGTGCTGTTCAGAGATTAGAGCTTTGCCAGCTGGCTTTCCAACCCTGCAGGAACCAACGCGGGGCTGTGCTAAATGTAATTATCTTTAGACAAATGCAGATAGCAGGCCTGGAGTGGAGGTACTTAGATAACGTGCAAGGGACTGCAATAATGGTGATTTTTCTGGGAAGTGCAGCCAAACTCTGAAACTCTGTGCCCAGAGAATAACTCTGCGTACACATTAGGAGTTGCCAAAGCTGAGAGCAGATGACAAAATCTCCCACACTTAAATATATTCTCTCCCAAAAGAACACATGCCTCTGTGTTTATTTTCATACTGTGAAAGCAAACTAAGGAACATGGCCCGTAGCAGCACTACCTATTGATGTGTGCCATCGTACTTTCACCTGCCATTTCTAGTGTCCGTGTCTTTATGAATTTGATCCTACGAATCTTACTGTTGAATTAAACTGGGGATTTTATCTTTCAGCCCAACTGAGACAGAGCTGCCCATATAACTATCTAGCTGGAAAATGGTCTGGCTGACTGTATTTCACAGGATTCTCTGTGCCCGTACAGATGGCAAGAGGCTTTGGCTAGAGGCTAAAGGACATTTATTTGAAGGATTTTCTGCAAATATGAACATATTCTAATAGCTGGACTTGTGAAAGCAAAGCTTTCATGTTTGAGAAATGCATTTTTTGAGTGGTAAGGAATGAAGAAAATGTTACCTAATTTATTACTGAATGCTTGTGAAAGACTTAATACTCATAAAACCAGCAGCGTGCCAGAGACAATGGAGAGGATCCTGCAGCGGGTCTCTGCACGTATCCTTGCAAAGCTATGCCAAAGCTCCTTAATCCTGATCTTACTTATTTCAGTGGAAGGCATTTGCTGCGAAGAACTGCGACTGTGTCAAATCTGTGCATTGAGGTTTGTGAGGAGGCCAAAATATCCAGCCAGGGTGGAATTGGGGTCCACCAACACCATAGCATTGTGGCTGAGCTCTTAAAATCTTAAGTGAAAGGCTTGATCCATGCAGCTCTTCCTACAGGAACCACTTGACCCCCCAATAAATTCCAATGAAACTAAAGCATCCTTGTCCCTGCCCTGCTGTCATCTTTATAAAAACCTAATTATTATCCAGCTGGCAATCTGAGAAGGGATATGTTCACACAGTTTAATTCTTCCTGCTCAAATGAATCCTTGGAAGCTAAGCAGCCAAGTGTGTTTCGTCCCTTTTTTACAGAAGTACGTGTTATGCAGGTTGCTGGGAAAAGGTTGTGCAAGTTTCTGTTGTGAACAGCTTCACAGGTAAGTGTTGGCCTCCGCGGTGCTGAGACTTATTCTTTGCTATTCCCTGCACCCTTCTAAGGTTCCTCGTCAAGGTTTGTGCTGGTGGCATTTTACAGCTCTGTGTCATCAGCTGCATTGCGTGCTGTGATCTGGCTTCCTGTCTACTGGCTTGGATGACTGAAACTTTTGAACTGGAGTGAACTGACTGCCAGCCACTGGATATGAAGCAGTCTTGCTCACTCACAAATAACCATATTCTTATTTGTGTAAAAGTACTGCTCTGAAAGTGAGTCTTTGCTTGTGTGCTTGAGCTTACTGAAACGTGAAGGATGGCTAGCTATAAATGTGGGATGCAGCATGGCCTAAGGATTAACTGTGGGGACTTTCTATGTATCAGTTTAATTAATGATAATAGATGTGGTACTCTATATATAACAATATGTACTCTTCTGAAAGGCGCTTTCATGTTTTGGAGTGGGCTGGTCTTTTTGGTGAATGTATGCGTGTAGAGCAGCGTGTGAACAGCTAGCTGGGTGAATTTTGGGGTTGTTCACAATTTCACTTCCCTCTTGAGGGGAAAATCTCAGTGGCCAAGTGTACCAATTTGTCTGGTATGGGTGACTGTCTGGTTTTGTTTGCAAGCTACCTTGGCTACCTAAGGATTTCGCTTTTGCAGTTGTTAAACATAATAAATGTCCCTGCCCCTTGCCAGTGCTTCAAATCCAACAAGCACAATGTAGAAAAGAGCTTAAGTCCTTTCTAATGAGAAGCAGCCAGGAGTCATGCTGGCAAATCAACCCCTTGAGAACAGGCTGTTCTCTGCACTCAAGATGTTTCATGGACCTGAGTTTTGCTTCCCTATACCAAAAAAAGCCTTAACCAGGCAGAATTTGTGGCTCTGAAATGCTGAGCAGACAGAGGCCGTAACCACTTCAAAACCTAGCACAGAGGTTGTACATATATGGGGATTGTGAATACATCCAGGCTGTGCACCATTGGTTTCTCTTTCAACAAGAAATCAATGCAATTGCTTGACAGCACAACAGTTGTCTCTTCAAAAACACCCAGCCCAAACCCCAAAAACCACTTGTGACTGTTGCATCCACACAGTGCCATGCAACCCAAAGCAGTCTGGCATCTGGCTGCCAGCTAGCTTGGCTCTCCTGGGAACATCGCGGAGGGGCTCGCTTCAGCTGAAAAAAATTGAGGTTCTGGATGGCCCTTTAATTGTGGGTTCTTGCAAGCATTAGGGATTTGTAGTCTTGCTCCCCACAAAGGGCCTTCATCATAAACATGTGTATGTATAGTTAAGGGGTGATATCATGCTTAGTGGACACCCAAATTTGTGCTATGTCCTAAAGCCCTTGGACTTAGCAGTAGTGAAGTTATGGCTACGAGCTGTTGTCAAGGGAGGACAGGAGTGATTCGATTTATAGAGAGGACAAAAGTGGTGTGGCTAGTGAACCACCTTCTCCTGGGGAGCTTGGAAGAACTCTGAACAGACACCATGCTACCGTAGGGGAAACTTTCCCCTCTGGCCTTCCTGGGACCTGTGAAGCCTCAGAGCACGAGCTCTAGTCTTTGCAGGCTTCTCTACTACACTGTGCTTCTCTGCTACACTGTGCTTCTCTGCTGTGTGCAGACTGTGGCCCAAACTTGAAGAAATACTCCTTCTTTATGGCCTGGCTTTTCTTCTCCACTAAGCAAACTTCTGCTGGAACATCTGACCATTTCACTTCAACTTTAGAGCTTGCTGCTGGAAGAGACAGGAGCGGATAGTACCTTGGCAGGCTGCTGGAGGGCGAGTTTCAGCACAGCACGTGAACATACACTTAAGTTTAAGCTTATTTTTAGCCATGCGAAGTTGCTGGTATTCTTCAGAAGCTAAGCTTAAACATGCGCTTTGTGCTTCCGATTGGGTTGGAGACTGAGGACAGAACTCATTTTCTTGCCAGCTCTGAACCAAACAATTCCTGGGGAAGTAAAAAAAAAACATCTAGTAAGGACAAATCTTAAGCAGTAAAGCTATTTCTCCTGCAGGCTGAGGTGAACAAACGCATAAGAAGAAGAATATAGAAGCAAAGGGAGTGGCTGAATTATTCTTAGTAAATACAAGCTAATGCAGCTGCCAAAGGCACCAGATTGCATAAAATCTCTGGTGATAATTTTGAATATATGCTATCACTATGCCAGCATTTATATTTCTCAGAGTAAAAAAGGATGCTGGTGTAGGGGGTTTTTTTGCTAACATCCCAAGTGCACCAGTACTTCACTTAAATCAGCATTCACTACCAATACTGTGGCTTCATTGCTTCAGTTGCACAATCTGACCATAACTGATTGCTTGCAGTTATTTGAAATGCAGCTTTTCTGCTGGCAATTACTTTATTTACTGCTTGCCTGTAAAACAATAATGCCTTCCCTTGTGGGCACAAAGGCAGATTAACATCAGTAATTACTAAAGCAGATGTTTGTATGCGAATACCCATTTCTTAGAGGCAGATTATCTTCTGCATTGGCATAAGGGAAAGGGATTCAAATTGGGCGATGCTGTCATCCCACAAGTGACGGGAGCAGCATGGGACACAGCAGAGCGAGCTGGATAGTTCCCCCCACCTCACGTCCATCTTGCAGGAATTGCTCTCTGCAGGGTGATAATGGTTGACCTTATTGAGATCAGTCCTGAGAGTTGTTGGCATTTAATTCCTAAAAGTGACTGCTAGTGACTGAACAGGGCTCAGTGCTACTTGCACTTGCTTCCTGTTGTTTTGGTTTTTGGTTTTTTTTTTCTGTTCCCAAGAAATCTAGGGCTGTGCTTTCAAGAGAGCTCAGCACCTAGATTGAGGCCCTATGTTTCCCAGTATCTCTGTTCCCACTGAATTACCTGCAAGGTGCGCTCAGTGCTGAGTACTAAGCTTATTTAAAGTAGACAGTCATTAGCTCCTTCCAGGCTACTGTGGAGGGCAAAGGAAGCGTGGCTGTGTCTCAGAGGGACTGGAGGGAGGGTCTGTACTAATCCGGTTGTACTGCCAGGACTGAAGTATGTTCAGAGCAGCCCTTTGGTGCTTTTGAAGCCTGTCCTGGCACATAGTGTTTTTCAGCTGAAGAATCACCTTGCAGTCTATCCAGAAAAGCCACCCCTGGCTGCTTGTGGCAAGAGCTTGCCAGCATGCGAAGGTGTGTGTACATGTAGAAGAGATGTAGCCTGGGGACTTTGAAATCAGCTGCCTAGATTTCAGAGACCCCCCTTTTGAAGCTGAGAGCGAAGATAGGGCCCTGATTTTCCTTGTGTGGACAAGTCATGGCATTGCCTCCATTCCTCTCCTGAAAAAATAATGCCTCTGCATGCCAGAGCAGGGAGTGGACAGAGGTGGTCATGAGTCTCAAAGGAAAGCAGAGGCTCCCTACTTCTCCCACCATCACTGAACATGAGCTGGTATGGGATGGGTTCATTTCCGTAAGCAGAGGGCACTCTTCAACAGCAGTGAAACGGCTTTGCCTTTGGTATTGAATCACTCTCAGCCCCATCTCATAAACTGCTGACTATCTTGCTTAAGAGGCTTTCAGCTTTTGAAAGCAATCCTTTTACGAAACATCTCCCTTCCATCACTTTGTGTTAGTTACGCAGCGCGGTGGGAGGAAAACAGGGAGCCATGCCAGCACCCCACCCTTCGCTGCTCTAGATTCACTTAGCAGTATGCAAAGCCCTGACCCCAGCATAGATTTGGCCCGCTGTCCCTCGGTTAAGAGAAATTGAAACCAGATGTTCAGTGTTATATCATGCTTTTCCCATTGTTCCTGCCTCTATCACAGTAATTACTCTCTCTTGAGGGTCGTTCAGAGTTCAGCTCTGTGGAGAAACTGTTGTTCTTGATTAAAGGACTAGCTGCTTTTTCAAACATCCTTGTCTAATTGTACTTTGAAAGACATGTCACAGTATTCCAGAGCTTTTCAGTTAGCTACTGAGTAGAGACATCTATAATTCTTCCTTTGGACGTTAAAAGAGAGATGAGGGATGTCAACAGCAAGGGCAAGGAATGTAGCAGTTACTGGAGAAACAAGTATGCCTGGTAATGTAAAAAGCGCACCAGTCCTGAGTGAAATGGAAACACAGGCAAAAAGGTAGATGAAAATGTACTGGATATTGCACAAATGCTGTTGAACCAACCATGTAAGAAGACACAAAACCTCTTATTTTTTACAATTATACTGACAGCACACAGTATTACAAACTTTTGCAATGTCATCATGAGTTTCCTGCTGCTTGGTACGTTCCTTAAATTACTGGCTCCTTTGGTCATCTGGTTATTTGAGAATTTCTGTTTTATTCTTGTTAAAAAAAGCACCTCTGATAGAGAAACATGGTTGTGCCTTTCAGAAACAAAAGGACAAAATGCGGTTTTATTTTATGAACAAGGTCCCCTTTATTGATCGATTGTAGAGCATAATTTTTTTTGCTAAGCCTTTTTTCCCCAAAATTGCTTTGGTTCAAGTCCTGATGTTGTGAGGTTTGAACTGGCAATAGTAAACACATGCAGCTTGCTTCTGTTTTCACTGTGGGTCTGCAGGGTCTGTCTGGTACTGCCCAAGCTGAAGAACCAGGAACTCTGAAGGGCAAGTTTACCTTTTAAGCCATTCCGCACAGCAGAGCAAGGCACGAACTGTGTCAAAGGGGGACTCTGTCAGCTACCCTTTTGCAGAATAAATGTTGGTGCATCTGTTAGGAAAGACAAATACTGGCACCAAAGAAGCTCCAGGGACTGACACTGCTGAGCATAGGCCAGCTCTGCTTTCTGCAGTTATATGTGTTCAACCGAGTGAAGTGTTGCCCACCAAGGAAGAGGACAACATGACATTGACCAATGTGCAACTCCTTTCAGACATTTCGAAAAGCTGTCAGGCATCCACCAGGTTTCCAGATATGTCTCTGTTTTTCTGCGGGAACGCAGAAGGACCAGGGGAGAGAACAGGGAGTTTTGATATTGATGCTCGAGGTGTCCGTCAGTGCTGGGGACCTCTAGCACCTGGCTTAAGTCACTTGCCAGAAAGGGGCGAAGCTGACTTCTGACCTGCAAATCCAGCAGACTCCTCTGCTTGGGTACCTGGGGAGGAAACCTTAAATATCACAGTGATGGAATGTCAAAGTGCCCTGTGCGCTTTTTTGGGGGGAAGAAGCAGGGTGTGGCAGACTGGGCACTGCGGCTGCTGCTGGCAATGGGATTGCTCTCCCCTACCATGCAGTGCTTGTGGCAGGCAAGCCGCGGTCTTTGAGACCTCTCCCCCTTTCTCAAACCGAATGTAAACTTTGCCTCTAGCTTCGGAAGTTGGTGGTGTGAGCAGGAGGGCAGAGAGTGTTTCTGGAAAGCCTGTCTGCAGTGTGCAGGAAGGGGTTAGGAATTATCCCTTGGAAAACATTCCTTTGCCTCATCTGCAGCTTGGGGAAGCTGTAGGCAGCGGTTTGATGAGGAGGAAACTTTTGATTGAAACTTCATAGAGACACTTCTCCACCTGTGAGAAAACCAGTACATAGGGTACTTCCCAGGGAGAGAGGAAACCCAGCCTGAAGGCTCTGCTTCATAAAACTCAAGACAGAAACTTTTCCACATCTGTGCCCAGGTTGTTGCCTCTCTGGGAGCAAGATGGTCCCTATCTTGGAGAGGATGGTTCCACTTTGTGTTGAGCCTCTTCCATACTGTGCGAATGATTATCTGCCTGAGGAGGAGGATGAACCTTTTCCTCCGAAAAGGTGTCACCACCCCTCACATTACTGAAGCAAGTCTCCTCTGCTTCCTCAGCCTTTTCTGCTCGAGTGGCTTTGTGGCATCAATTATTTATTGGGCCAGCGACAGACTGGCATGTGAGAAGACACTGAAACCCTGGGTTTCTGAGGCAGAACAAGGCCAGCTGAACGGGCATGCTGTGGTGCCGAAGCAGAAGTGAAGAGGGAACGCAGCTGTGTCATGCTGTACCACGCACGATGTCCGCTTGCAGAAATAACCATGAGATCACCAGGACTGTACCAAGAGCTGACTTACTGCCTGCCAGTGTAAGTTTAAGCCACAGTGAATACCTTAACTCCAATGAGGTGACCCAAGCAGAGCTAAGACTTTGCTTGCTTGTTTGCCTGCAAGGTCAAAGCTCCCTGAATCCCAAAGGCACTGGTTTTCCCTCTCACGGTGCTTCCCTTGTGTGACAGCGTGAGGCACAGATCCCTGCGTGTGCTTGCGTGGGGCTGGTGAGCATCTCCAGCGGCTGGGAGCCGGGGCACTGCTCGATGGAGGCCTGAGCTGGCAGGGTCTGCACAGGCTGGTGGGCAGAGACCTGGCAGGTATGTTGGAGGTGCAGTGACTGATTGAGGCCAGAGCCAGCTGTTCCTGTTGGCAGCAGTCACTGACAGTGCAAAAGAGAGCCTTCGCCTCTGAAGACACGAAGGCGAGCTCTAACCTTGAGTTTTAAACTGATCCAGTCTGGATCCAAGGCCAGTTAGGGAAAAGATAAATGGAGACAGACTCCTGCAGCCACTAGCAGCTTTGGCTCACGTCCCAATACGCTCCCCCCGGTCCCCTCTCTGGTGCTTTCGGTGGTGCTCATGCCTTTCTCTAGCTGTAAAACCTACCCCAACGCCCTGTCGTTGTTGAATTAGTTGCACAGCTTGTTGCCAACTGCGGGGATTTTTCCAGCCATAACTCTCATGCTGGGTATTGCTGGCATGCAGGCAGCCTTTCCAGTCAGCGCACATGCCCTTTCCTTTTCATTATAAGGCGTGTTGCAGATATTCAGGCGGAAAATTTTGCCTTCCCTTAGCCTAACAACTCCACGAGGCCTTAAATCCCACTGGAGCTAGCTCCCTCATGCTATATTTGGTCCCGTCTTTCCAAACTTAGGATTCCTGACGGGATGGGGGACGTAGGGTTGTGGTTACGAGAGGAGACTGGAAGTGAAGCGATCTGTCCGGGAAGCCGCCCCGGCCGCAGATGCCCCTCTGGCCTTCAGCGGAGCAATTAGTGTGGATGAGGTAACACCGATGCCGTGGAGGCAGCTATAGGAAATGACACATGGCGTTTATTTTCCTCCCGCAGCGGAGGGAAATAAGTGTTAGAATAACCCACGAGGAGGCAGAGCCTGGAAAAAGTCTCCGACTTCCCGGACCTGTGTGGGAAAACATCCTCCTCCACCCGTACCCCCGTGGAGGGCCGCGGGCAGCGAAATGCCAGTGTCACCCCCTCAGCCTTCCTCCTGTCCCCTCCCCGAGGGACAGGGGACACAGGTGTGTTTCCACAAGCAAGATGGCTTTAGGGCACAAGCCTTTCCCCG
>JAOBAS010000053.1:19946272-19963911 GCA_025311575.1 Elanoides forficatus
GCACGACACGGTGCCGGCTGCGGTGCTGTGAGGACAGCGTCGGGGGGGAACCAGGACGTCCCCGCTGGGCCCACCCCCCCATGGTCATTTGGGAAAAGTATTTGCATTTTCGGAGTCCTCGGAGAGCTCTGCCGCAAGGTTCTGCTCTCTTTGACACCTGCTTGGGGAAGCGGAAGGCTAAATCGCTTACTTCCCTGGAAGCAAAATAGCTACTGAACAGCTACCGAAAGTTTATACAGAGGGTTGTCTTGTCATCAGCTGCTTCTCAACCCTAAGTTACTGAGTTTGGAAAGAAAACTTCAATAAGAGCAGGCAGACCAATGGTTATTTTAGCTGCTCTTTGATTTAAGGAGAAAACAATACAGTAAGGTTGGAGGAAACCTGGTTTGTTTTGTGCCCAACGTGGGCGACTTCTCTTGCTTAAGACCAGAATGGCTCGGCACTTGGTCAAAGCTAATGCTGCACTCTGAGGCCATGGCCAGAGCAGAGGGAAAGCATCTTTTCACACCCACCTGGAGCCTAAAACTGGAGCAGCAAATGGAGGTTTTTGTCCCCTTTTGGCTTTGATTACCAGCTGCCATTTTTGGAGGATTTGGAGATCTGAGACAACGCTTAATTCACTAATTTGAGTTCATCTCCGAAGTAACTTGACTTTAATCATCTGTTTTCCTCTTAATGAGTTCAATGTTATCATAGGTCAGTTTTACTGATTCGTTCTGTATTTATTATCATAAAGTACCACAAAAAAGTGGGTAGGACCTTCAGACTGCACCAAAACCAAACAGTTTTGAGAAGGATGTCTGAGGATGGTTACTTGGTTCTCCAAAGCTCTTGGCTTTCTCTTGCAAGGCAGAGCCCAACACAGGTACCAGTGGCTTCCAAGGCAGAAGCCCTCTGCATATTAAAGTATTAGTATTAGAGTATTAAAGTAACACCTTACCTGGAGGGACATTTCAGATGGTACTTTACGTGAGGATTTGTTCTTGCAAACCGGGATGCTCCTGGCCACCATGGGTGACTAAAGCTCGGACCCTGCCATTGTGCTGTGAGGGATGGAAAAGGAGGCAGCGGGGCTCTGGGGACGTTTACACAAATTTGGCAGAGGTTAGAGCAGGGGTGGCTGTGCCACCTTTTCTCCCTGACTGACTGCCACCACTCCTGCAAGGTTGCACAAAATGGTGCCTGAACTTTGTTTATTTGTAGTCCTTCATAAACCCCTACTAATCCATGTATCACAAAACATTATTATTATTATTATTATTATTATTATTATTATTATTACACTTCCACTTGTATTAGTGGGCTTTGCCCTAACTCAGTCAGAAAAGCTTTTACTCCGGTAATGACTGCTCTTTGTCAGCTGTGGGTTGCGTTTGTGGACTGAGACCTCAGGTATCATCCTTGCATGCACTTGGCCTCCCATCTAGAGTCATAGCTAAAAGAAGGCAAAATTAGCCTGGGCCGAGGCATGCCCTGAGATCTTGCACTGTCAGGGCAGTAGAAAGCTCGTGGCCTTTTACAAGCGATGACACAAATCACATTTACTGGGCTGCGCTGGAGCTGGGGTAAAATCTTCCAGCCCTGCAGGCCTGAACAAAGTGTTTTGGCAGGAGCTGGGGTGCTGCCAAGGAAAGATGAATTGCTGATCCTAAAGGGAAACTCGTTCCGCATTAATCTAGCTGCTGCGGAGTAACTGGGACGGTGGGGTGGTGGATGAATCAGGAGAAAATGGATTGCATGCACAGTGATATTCCTGGAGCAGGACAAATCCTGGCTCATCCCTTTTGCACAGGGGGAGAATTTTGTCTTTTGCACATTTCTGTGGTGCTGTGATACGACCCTAGGCCATGCATATCGGAGAGGTGGTTGGGCTGCAGCACTTGCCCTGTGAGGTTCGGGCTGGACCAGGGGTGGTACAAGAAGACCTAAAGCACAAAGTACTCCCAGTACTACAAAGAGGTCATCTAGAAGATGACTCTGGGCTTTCCACAGCAGTGTGTGGCGAGAAGATGCGGGCGAGCGGGCATAGATTGAAACAAGAGATGACGAAACTAGATTTCCCGGTGAAATTTTCCCACGCACTGCAACAGCTTGCCCAGAGGGGCTGTGGGGTCTCCATCCTCGGAGATATTCAAAACCCAACCAGGCAGGTCTGTAAGCAACCTACTTGAGCTGGCCATGCTTTGGGCATGGCGTGGGACTGGAGATGTCCGGAGGTCTCTGACAGCCTGCTTTAATCTGTGACTCCAGCTGTGAACGCCGTGTTTCCAAGGATGCGATCTTCGGTCTTGTGGTTTTTCTGTCGCGTGGCTTCAGGCTGTTGTGTCACTGCCATGTTCTTCTGCTCCCCCAGGGTCTTAGTAGGTGGAGAAAGCCCCGTTCAGAGTCTGTGACCTTCACGATGATGTTTTGGTCGTTAACGTCCGATTTCTCAGCATTCACCCGAAAGGCAGGCATACGGGTCCATATATCTCCATCCGCTACAGGGAACGGGCAGGTCCACCGCAGGATTTATCAGGTCTTTTGTTGATGCTGAGGTTTGCACGTTGGCCACGTTGGCCTGTGGGTGTTCTCAGCTCGGCAGAGAGCCTTGGTGGAGGCAACAGGGAGCCAAAGGGACAAAGTGTTCCAGAAACCAGGATTGGATCTTAACAGACTTGGTTTCACTTTCTGGCTCTGCTGCTGGCCTTTTGGGTGATCTTGGGCAAGTTGCTTCATCTTTCTGTGCCTCAGTTTCCCTAGTCTGTAAAATGGTGATAATAATGAGGTGCTCCCCCCCCCAAAAAAAAAGATTTCCAAACCCATTTGAGACCTACTGGTAGATATAAACGTTCACTGTTGTGGTTACACAGGAGCTGAGCTCTTTTTTGTTGGGGTAATTTTCTCAACATGTACTTTTAAATTTGTTTTGGCACCCGCAGAATAAACAGCCTCATCATAATACAAGCAAGTTTCAGTTTTTGCAGAAGAACATTTTCTAACTCTCTCAATCTGACCCTCATGACACATGGGTCAGTTTACTACTTGGAGGAACTAATTGTGCTGTACAGCATCAGCATCTTTCTGCTTACACACTTTCATGCTAATGTACAAAATGCTATGATTATGTATGAAGTTCTGGAAAGAAACATTGAAACATAATGATATTAAGTTTCCCTGAAGCAAACCCACCTGTAGAGTTGAAATTTTAGGATCATTTTTGTTAGGTAGTGCTGCTGATGCCTGGACAATTTTCAATGAATATTTGACTATAAATTGCTGAGATGCTTGCCTTATTTTCCTGTTTAAGCTTTCCCAGTTCTCAGTGAATTAAAAAATGATTAGTAGATAGGCTTTATTCATTCCCCTTAGAGGAAAAGAATCCTTTCAGGCAGGGCAGGATCTTCATTTTCCATGAACTGATGCAAGAATGTAGAATTGTTTTTTGTATCGCGGTTTTGTTTTGTTTCAAAGTTTTGCACTGAACAAGTTACCAACATCTGCTGTGCACGTGAAACTGTGCATTTCATTACCCCAAGTAGGTCTGTGCTTCTGAAAACCTGCTCTAAAGAGGTTTGAATAGTGAGGAAGCAATAAGAGCTAGTGAGGATTCACCTTCCTCCTGATCTGGTTCGGATGCTAGTACAAATTTGGGAAGGTCCCTCCAGCCAAGAGGTGCTGTTGGAGGGGCTATAAGGACAGCAAAGCAAGGCTTGGCCACACTGGCTTTGCTGTGTGGGCAGATATTTTGGATCATGTATGCTTGGCAGCACCATCAAGGGGTGCTGGGTACACCCAGATCTCTGATGGACGGGCCAGAGCTGCCACGGCACACGCATGTCGGAGAAGGGCAGACCTATAGAAGATGTATGCAAAATGCACGCATGCAAACGTTTCGAGGCAGAGCAATGCACGACCACATGGGGTGGCACCGGGACGGATGTCGCTTGGGTGTTGCAAGAACTTGACCTGGGGTGCGAGTCTGATTTCTGCTGCCCGGCTGAGGCTCGGTCAGGGGCTGGGAGCTGGGGATTCGGGATTTAAGGCTGCAGCCTGGCAAAGGGACCAGGGGACGGCAGCAGCAGAGGCCACCAGCCTGGCTGCGTCAGGGATGAACGAGCAGGAGTGAAAATCGGGGAAAGCCAAGAGCTGTGATCTCCCACTACACCTCCTGCTGCTCGCTGGGGCTGGCTATCCCCTTACAGCAAAGCTGGTATCGCTCTACCCCCCTTTTTTCGCAGCCCCATGCAGATAGGTAGAGAGGACAGGCTGCTGCCAACCTGCCATTTCCCCTCCAGCTGACTATCATTTTCTGCCTTGCTTTTCAAAGAGCGCATTATTCATTCCTTTTGTTGCCACCAAATGTTGGCAGCAAAGGCAGGCTGGGAGTGACACCTCCCCGACAGCCCGCAGAAGTTCGGGTCTTTAATTGGCTGCTTCACCCCAGGATAAATAAACCTTCAGAACCTCAGCCTCGAGTGTTTAATCAGAGAAGTTAAATGTTTAGGGGATTGGATCGCTTGATCTCTTTCCTTAGAAGTTTCGCTGCTTCTCCTTGACGAGCCAGACATGCTGACAGTTGGCAGAAATCTTAAAGATGCTTGTGCAGAGGAGAGCTGTAGTTAGAATGGTTTTTTTTCTGGTTGGTAGTGGAGACTATCGAATGAAGGAATTGTTGAAAAATGGCAGCGTGCTTCACCGCTCTCTAACATTGGCTTCCCCCCCTCCCTGAACGCATCCTTCTCGGCACAACGGCCGTGCTTATGGGGACAAATGACATTTCCGTCAGGACTCCTGGAAAATCCAACCCGGCCATGCTCCTGCACCCTGGCAGGGTGGTGGACGGGAGCGGGAACTCGCAGCCTGCCCAACTCTTGCTTTTCCCTCTCTGCTCCTTGGCTGGCTCCACGTCACTCCCGTGCAGCAGAGCAGCTCCGGCAGGAGAGATATCCATCATGGATCACTGGCTTGGGGAAAACCTAGCTGTTCCTCTCGGGTTGTTCAGGAAGGAAATTCGGTAATGCCATCCATACCCAGGTGCAGAACTGACCCCGAGTCACCCGCATCCCAGAGGAGGGCACATTGGTCCAAGCCCAGGAGCATCAGCACTGGGAAAGTTCACTGCTCGTACGTATTTCCTTGTGTCTCTCGTTGGGAAGGTTTTCTCTGTAGCTGATGTTAGAAATGCCCCAGTACGGTTGAGCGCAGTTGTGTTTGAGGAGTGAACCCCCCAGCCAGCTGCAGGTTGGATCTGGCAGAAATCTTCTTGGAGGCAGAAGTTTGATGTTACAGAATTGATTTAATGTTATTTAATTTTCATCTTAATAAAAGTGATAGGCCTTCGGATTATGGTGTTCTCAAGTCTCCCCAATGCAGAGGGTAGTCAGGGTATGAGCTGAGATGGGTTTGAAAGCGTTGTTTCTTTCAGGCCTCGGGGAGTTATTTCCAAGAGTTGCGAGTGGAAGGCAGACGACTTGCAATTGCTTTTTGTTCTGAAGCGAGACACCGAAATGAAAAATATCTTCGACGTTTTAATTGCACATGAATGATTTGCAATGATAAATGTTTCCTGTTTAATTAGATTTTAAAATGAAAATTGTGTTGTCCTTCAAAATACCGATTTCAGGGGATCACAGACGTAAGGTGCCACTTTTGTAACAAACTGGTATCCCATAATTAATAACTTTTTTACTTTGGGAAGGGAAAGAAGAGGCAGGAAGGAATAAAACCACTTTTGGCCAGTTCTGGTTAATTAAGACGGAGGAAGCGATAACCTCTGCTGCTAACGTTTTCAGAGAATAGCTGCTGTAACTGTTCACTTCTGTTACTGGCCCGGGCTGTCACTTTTCAGCCTTTATATGTGCTGAGTATTGTAGAGAGGAAAAACTCCTTTTAAAAGATTTCTAAGGAGCAGAGCAGAGGGAAAAGTGTCTCTATTGAAAGGCCCACATTTATTCCATTCAAAAAAAGAAGGCCAGGATTGCTCTCACTAGGTAATACCCCCAGGAGCATGGACATGAGGTGCAGCAGATGCTCAGTTTAATGCCATGCACTGATTTGGGGCTGGGAGGGGGGAGATGTATGTGTGTGTGTGATAATTTGCAATTTACATCCCGAGGATATGGAGGTACCATACGGCTCATACAGTCCTGGACAAAAAACTGGCTTTAGTTAGGATATCTGGGAGCAAATTCAAAGGCACCTCAGTTTTGGCCCTCACTGTGTATAAATCATGCTCGCAAAATAGGAGAGCGTTTTGCCAAAGCCAGTCTTGGCCTTTTACACCTGAGTGCTGGGCTACAAGAAGGATATGAGGCTGAATACAACACAGCGCTCCGCTCCCCACAGTGCCTTGGCTTTGCTGTTCTTCTCACTTCCTTTAATTATTACCTGAACCAGCATTAGCTTATAGAAAATAGTCCCATACTGATGAACGGGGAATGAGATTTTGCCCTGCCTCTGGCAGTCGTGCAACATTCATCCTTCTGAGTTTTGGGGTTTTTTTTCGCTTCGTCTCTGCAAACTTCATGCATCAATGCTTACATTCTATCGGCACAAACCAGGACTTTTTTTGCAGCACGGGGTCCTTCAGGGCTATGTTCCATGTTGCTGTGGGGAACCTGGCGTGCTGGGGTTAAATAAGTGCTTTCTGTTATGAGCAACAGTTTTGGCTTCTTGGGTGCTCCTGTGAAAAGTCTGCCATTGACCTTCGGAAGGATGGATTTTCATTCCTACTGTGGTGTTTCAAGAGGACTTAACTGCTTGAGGTCCTTCCTTTCTGGTGGAAAACACAATTTGCATCAACTTTGCAGCCGTGGCAGCTGTTCCGTGAGGGCATATGGTGTAGAAGAGACCACAGGCTCATTTCCTTCAGCAGTGCTCTTCTTCAAGTGTTCATTATACCTTGGACCCCTTGGTTTTCTCTTCTAAATAACAAGCTTTTGTCAGGTGTAGGCATGCTGCTGACTTGACTCAGTTTGGCCCACAGAGTCCTGCAGAAGTCAGCTAAGGGTGTCCTTGGCCAGGTGATATCTGGGTTTGAAAAAGTGCCCATGTTCACAGATAAAATTAACAACTATAAGGAAAGAAAATCCTGCTTCGCTCATTTTGCAGCACCTGGCGTGTGATAAAACAGTTCATATAACTTTTACGTTATTTAACTCTACTATTCCTTTAAAATATGAAAATGAAATAAAAGTCCTCTGAAAGGACACTTTTCAGAAAGAAGAATGGAAGCATGTGCACAAAGAAAAGGTGAAATGAAACATCTCAACTACTCTGAGCTACCCATTTCTATTGAACAAATTTCATGCAATTTGTGACTCATGCCAGCACCTTCAAAACTGCATTATTTCCAGCAAATTTATTATGTGTCCTTTTTTCTTCCTCCATCTAATGAATTGCGTTCCCACTGCAAATTGTATCATCCAACCTCCCACGAGCAGGCCACGGATGCGTTCTCTGGCTAAATGAAGGCGTGAGTTGTTCTGCTCTTGCAGCTCTCCATACAGCCCCGAGCTTCCTCCGACTTTCCTCCCACCGCCAAATATCTGCACCGGGCCTTTGCGCGTTCCCTTGCCGCTCTCCCGTTGCTTGCTAATGTCTCTCCCCTCGTGTACCCCCCTCTCCGGCCCCGCTGCCGTTTCTGTCCCCGTGCAATGTTCGCTGCTGGGCACCGCTTCGGCTTTTTGCACCCCTCGCTTCCACGGGTGCCTCCACGGTGCATCCCTCCCGCAGCGCTGGTAAACAGGGTACGACGTGGCTTCTGTTGAGCTTACCGTAAGGAAAAGTCCAAAGGCCAAGCCAGAAATGTCCATTTCCATCTCCTCCCCGGGGGGAAATAGGGCAGAAACAACTACACTCAAAACCGAGCTTTTCCTCCTGGAGAGCTCATCAGGAAAGCCCCAAGGCTGGAGAAGGAGGGCAAGGACGGATGTAGATAAAAAAGCTGTGATTAATTCGGGTCGTCTTCTGTGGGGATGCAGCTTATCTCCGTCTTTCAGCCCCAAACTCAGTCTTGCAGCAGCCCCTTTGCCGTGCAGCCTTTCTGTGAAGATAAAAAAAGTCTTCCTTGTTTTGGAAAAGACCCATGGAGCATGTCTAAAAAGGCATTTAAGATCAGATACGGGTCTTCAGATTAGAAACAATGAACCCTGGGTATTTTATAGCCTCGGCTATCCAGGGTCTTTGAATCATAAACCCACCTCCCACAGCTGACTGTGCAATGTGCTCCTGGCATGTTCCTGTTTTCAAACACACGGCATTACCCACCTTCACACTGTCCAGCGTGCGTTTGTAGCACTGAAAGCAGAAGCTGCAGCTGTAAACAATACGCTACTTCCCATCGGTGGAGGTTAAAATCTCACAGCAGTCACCAGCTTCACATGGCAAAGGGTTGGGGTTTGGTTGGGTTTTCCCATCAGCAAGTGATGGGGAAAGTCTTGTTCCCCATGGGTGGGTGAGCATTGCTGATCTGTGCCGTTACGGTTATTTCCATAGCTGCAGTTACGCAGATCTACTTAGTCCTACCCCTGATGCTCTTTAGGGACATAAAGTCCCTTCAACACTGGACCGCAGGGACTGGTGCTACTGTGCTCCCGAGCGGCTCAGCCTCCTCTGGTTTCTTCCTGCAAATATTCTAAGTGCGAAAGCTGAATTTCCTTTGAACGTACCAGCCATCGTTGTTTCCTCACTTCCTGCAAAAGCCGCCAGCACGCTGGGCTGAATACTCACGGAAAGCCAGTTTCAGCACGCCTATTTCACAAAAAGCCAGTTGCGAGCCATCTGTTTGATTGCAAGGTTTGCAGTGTATTTTTGTGTATTTGCAGTGTATTTTGCAGGGAAATTGCACGTCATTGATCAGAGAACAGAAAGAGCTGCACGTGGGGAGGATGTTTACAGCAGACCACGCCGAAGCAGCCGGCTGCTGAAGGATGCGCCGCTGAAGATGCTTGCAGATAATTCGGGATGGAGATGCCTACCCAGCGCTATTTCATTCTTGCTGCAAAGGGAGATGATTTGAAGGGACTTCATTACGTGCCCTGCGACATTGCCAGCCCTGGGAGGCTTCTCCTGTGCCCTCCCTGCCTGCGCGGGGTGATGAGCACCAAGAAGCGTGGCTCTGGGGCCGCATCTTGCCACTGTCGGTGGCAGCGGGACCTCCGTGCTGCGGTGGGGAGGTGCTCGGTGTGGGCTGTGGGGGCAACTTCTCCACCTCCTGGGCACAGCCTTGTCCTTGCAGAGCTCGGCCGAGCGGTCCCGCTGGGCGCATCGCCTGGGATGAAGAGTGGAAAAGCCCCCTCACCTCAAAATACAAGGGCATCTCTTTAATGTGGCACCTTCAACCAAACCCACCCTGAACCTCTCTGGGATCATCCCCTCCTGGCAGACCCATCGTTAAAGGACTTCTTTTCCCACCTCTCCTCTTCGGTTTTGTCCCAGTAGAATGAGCATTATTTTCCCTGGCTTTATGCAAGTCAAGCATTTGAGCTGAGCTGTGGTATACAGCTTGCCTTTGCTGCAGTTCAAAAGGCTCTGGACCATGTGTATGGTGATGAGATGCCTGTGATGCATGTACTTAGTAAAAGCTGTCTCGATTTTATGAGCAGAATTCATCAACTCATCAATCACAGCCATAATTACTTTATTAGGGGGAAATAAGCAGTTACTGCTGTGACTTTCAGGAGTGTTCCTATCTGGATTTACACCATAGTCCAACACAAAGTCCCCCAACACTTTAAAATGGGTATTTTCTTTGCTCGACTTTGCAGTGATGTCTTTTAAAGTGATGTAACTTTTAAACAGCACTATGCCCCCTCCCCTGCAGCAGGTAGCTGGAGGATTTGAGTCCTGATGGTGCAAACCCATTTAACAACAACTTGCTCACCAGCTCACGGGTTTGTATACCTGCTGCAGACTCCTCACTTCTTAAATTAGCAATGAGAGACGAAGCATGTTCTGATGTGGTTTCAGCTACAGCAACAATAAGCAAATATTTCTTCTTCCTTCTGCACAGAGCAGCCAGCCTGGGTCTTGGCCTGTAATGTTCACCCTCCAGAAACCTAACCATGGGCAGAGAGAAGAGCACAGACACAAACAAAACCAAGAAAAAAACCTTTTTATCCAGCAGAGCAGTGAGGTTAGCATATCGCACAAGGTCAGAGGATCGTTCAGAGACCTCTGGAGATCTGTAGTCCAGAATGGGTCAACAGTGAATTCAGATCAAGGTGCTTTGGGCTTTGTCCTTTTGGGTCTTGAAATTCTCCATGGATGGAGATTTGGCCAACTCCCTGGACAACCCATTCCAGTGCTTGACTATGCTTATAATAAAGTCTTTTTTCCTTAAATCCATCTGGATAAATCAACTTATTCCTGTTGCCTCCATGAACCAGCAGGCTTGGTTGGGATTGAATGCCTTGACTCTCCTAGTGACACAGGTTTGCTTTGGCATACACTCTTGCTGCTCTACTAGATTTCCTACTTTTCCCTCTCTAGGTCACCGATACCTGATACTTTTGGGGACTCTATGTCATTTCTGTCTCAATGCCAGCAAGATATTTTGGGACATAGGACGAGCTTTAGTATAAAGGCACAGACAGCAGCAAATCGCACCTTTTTGCTTGGTCCTGCTGCTGAATTGCTGCATGGTTTTTGACAGCCGGACACAGAGTTGGCGAGTAATCCACCATGCCTTCGTTTCCCCTTGTAGTATTATAATAGAGTGGACTATGCAACCAGATACAGCCCAAGTGCGATGAGTCTGGGTTGTGGATTTTTTAAAAAAATGTTTTGGGAAGAAATTAGATGTCATATGGTGGGGAGTAGAGGCAGAAAGGTCTACTAAGCTAGAGGTAGGGGCAAAACTTATTCAGTATAACTCAACTTCAGATGGCTCAGTAGTGAAGGAGGAAAAGACACCTCAACATAAGAAAGAATTTTTTTACAGTAAGAACAATCATTCACTGGAACAACCTCCCCAGGGATGTGGAAGAGTCTGCGTTGCTGGAGATTTTCAAGATGCAATTAGACAGGGTGCTAGGTAATCTCATCTAGGCTGCTTTTCCCACAAGAGGTTGGACCAGATGACCTTTTGAGATCCCTTCCAACCTGGACTGTTCTATGGTTCTATGATTTTATGATTTGTTTGGTGCTTTTTAGAGAATATGAGATTTTCTAAGAGGAAGAAATACGGGGAAATGCTATTGCAATCAACAATTGATTTATTCCTGCTTTCCCTAAGGATTAGGCAAGAAGAGGTTTGGGGTTTTTTTTTTTTGCTAATTCTTAAACTTAAGTGGTTACATTTCTTAAACTCCATTTAATTTAATCCTCCTACAAATATTTAAACTTCCTGCAGTTCCCGTCTGAGCCCATCCCTTGGTAAATCCAGCCAGACTGTTCTCACCTCCATAGGTCAATAATAATGGTGTGCCAGCGGTTCATGAAAGATTTAAGAGTTGATTTGGGGAAAAAAAACCCCAAACCCAAGATGATTTGCTTTGTGCACATGTGGACATAATGGCTAAAAGTCATTACGCAACATAATTGATTTGTGACAACTACCAATAAATGCATTTTGAAAAGGGCTGGTATGGCACGTCATTGCATGTATGTGCATTGCAACCATGAAGTGTGTGGGTACTACCAATATCCATACCAGTACTGCTTCTCTTGCTCCCAATAGCTGGCACTAAATACATAAACAGAAAGAGAGACGGACAAAACTGGTGTTAGCATGTACTGAGGTTTCTAAACATACACATTTTAAAAATACAAATTATTTCTCAGAAGCGCTAGAAAATAGGAAAGGAAGCTGGTTGTCTTACATTTCTTTTTAAACTTTGCCCTAGGGAGAATGGTAATTTTTGCTTTTTTTTCCCCTCATGGTATCGGAGGCAAAGTTTTCCTTTCAAGAATGATAAATTCCGCAGGTGGTTGTGCACTGAAACCCAGAATGCTGATTACACTCTCCAGAAAAATTGCTTCGCTTCAAAGTCAACAGATAAAGAAGGGATACAAACAACCCTGGCTATCAGCATCCAGCTCTGGGAAGCTGTGCTCTCTGCACGCTGGAATTATCTGCTGAGTCTCTCCTGCCTTTCTCCTGCATCCGAGTCAGGGGACTGATGGAGGCAGGATGATGGACTTGCTAGTGCTTGGTTCTGATGCAATTGAAAGCCCCTGTACACTATCTCAGCTACTCCAAAACATTTTTCTCCTACCTTTTTTCTTTATAACCCACATTAGTAATTTACAGACTAATTTCTGGAGTCTCTTCACCTTCAGCAATCATCAGGCACAGCACTCAAAGTGTAAAGGTGGGCTCTGAAATATCTATTCAGTTATCACAGATGTGGTAGCTTTTGGTGGCCTTTCCTTCTGCCGCACCTTTCTTCTCCAGATGTGTTGGCTTGAGTGCAATGCAAGAATTTCGTTCTTAAACTCAGATGTGTTTATAAATTAATTTGTAAATTGTAAAAAGTAACAAACCCCAAGCAAAACTCTGAGCTGCTAGGCTTATGAAGGCAGATTTCCCATGGATTTTACACATATTGGCTCTCTCTCTGGCAGTCTCCCTAATGTTTAATGGCAGGCAGAAGCTTTTCTGTCTGTGGGAGCAGTAATTCAGGTTTCCGTCTCCTCTCTTCAGCCACCTCTCTCTGTGAATTGTTTAGGAGTTCAGCGTTGTGAGGGCTGCTACTCCTCTGCTGATGGGAGCTCAAACAGGTCAACCGGCAAGAAAGACCCAAAAGACCCCTGAGATCCAGAGACAGGATTAGTAACACATCTCTTAAAGAAGTGGGGCCAAACTTGACTGCGAATTGTCTACAGCTCATCCAGGTGATAACGTAGAAAACGGAGCTCGGAGGAAAGCTGGACAGAGAGCATTCCTCCTGCGTGAAGGCCGGAGGAACAAGACCCATGGCGAGTGTTTGGCCTCTTTGCACTGAGGTCAAAGTTGGTGGGAGTCTTTTAGCAGCAAAAGCAATGTCCAGGTGGGGTTTTCACCCTGATACTTAACAGCTCCGTCAGCTGGCACAGGCTGAGCTAGGGTTTGGGAAGTCAGTGTCTCGGTGGGTCAAGGATATGATCCTGAACATCTTCAGCTTTCTCTCCTACGACAGCTGCCTCTTTCTTTGTGTTTTGCCACCCAGTTTGTAATTCAGAATTGTTCCTCTAGAGTCTTGGATCCCTCACTTACACCCTTAAATTACCGTGACCATAAGAAACAAAAAGGAATCATGTTTTAAGATCGCCACAACCATGCAGTGCCTTGGGGCTGGGCTGGGGGTGAAACACTTCCAGTCCTCAGCACACTTCCTTGAAAATGCCACCCCTTTCCAAGGCACAGGGATGGGGTAGCCTCTCCAGTCCCCTGCCGTGCAAGTGGCAATGAAAGACAGTCCTTTGCATGAGTTTAAGCAAGCTGATCCGAATTTGGCACAAGCCTCTGGCAGGCTTCCATCCTTCTTGCACCCTCTGCCAGTAGACACCAAGGAGGAGCCCATGCTCTTGCTTGGTGTTTGTTTCTCAGCAACGAGGTCTAATTTTAGCCACGACTGCCAAAGGTCCAAAATATTTTGAGACACATTTAAGTGTGGCTGAGGGTGACCTTAGGAAGCCCATCTCAGCTGCTGCATGAGAGAGGTCCCCACGGCTTCTCCTCACAGGTCGTCGTGATGTGGGACACGGATCTCCAGCTGGAGGAAATCATCAATGAAATGATAATCTTCATTTCAGTATCTCCATGTTCGACCTGAGGGCTGGGCTACGTTGGGCAACACAGTCTTTACCAAGACAACTTGTGGGCTCAGGAGGAAGGTCGTAGGATGAGGTGTCTCAGCCGGTGTCGTGCAGGAGATTGGACCATGGTGACAGTCTAACTCTCTGCTCTGGCCTTAAATAGTGCAAACACAGTTACACTTTTTCTACCGCTCTTTCTGCTCTTCTTAGTATGACTACCCTGAAAAGCAGAATTACCAGCAAACTTTGCCACCTCACTGCCCGTGTCCTTTCCAGGACATTTCTGAATACGCTGCCCATCCCGGCTCTAAGCATGCATACCTCTAGTCTGTCCCCACTCAGCTGTGATTCCCTTTTCTCCTCCACATTGCTGAAAAAAATAGCGCCTTAGCTTCTCACCGTGCCACAACGACTAGCGTTTTCCCATGTCCTCCCATGAGAAGCTTCTGTACGCGAGAGCACCCCTGCCCATCTATCATCCTCTGGATGGGAAGGAGGAGGGCTGCTCAAGAGCTAGCCAGAGGTGATGCAACTCTGATTTACAGATTGGAAGGGTTATCCATCACCCTGGGTGGGGAGGCTGTCTGGTCTGGTACTACGGGGCAGGAGAGCAGGTCATTTACAGCGCTTGGGGACCCGTTTCTCCCCACCTTTTGCTATGGTGTGTTTCCGGATGGGCTGAAGAGCTGCTCTGTGGAGAGGCAGGGTTAGATGTACGCTGGGAAAAGCTGCCTGTCCCCACACTGAGAGGGAAAAGAGTGAATATACTCTTCAAAGAGAAAGGGTGAATTGCAAGAAATAGCCCCAGACTACCAATTTCACCCTCCTGCTCTGGCCAACTATAATTAAGCTGACCCCAATGAGGCAGGGTTCATATTTTCCTCTTTAAATTGTCCAGAGGCTTTGCCGAGTTTTCCAACATTGTTAAAGACCCAAGGGGCTGTTTCTGATAATTGAATCTGACCTGCCATCTCGTGAGTCCTGACGACACCCAAGCTGTGACTTTGGCAAGCAAGAGTTTGTCTCTGGGCCAGGGTGACTATTCTGCCACTGACTTTTGGCGTGCTCTTGGTCACATCACTTCACCTCCCTGTATTGAGGTTTCTCATCTCTAAATAATGATGACACTTCATACAATATTCCTAGTTCAATGCCCTGTTTTCCTGTAAGGTCTTCAGAGCAGGAAACATCTCGCAGAGCTTCAAAACAACTACTAGCCACTCCAGGCTCTGCAGTAATACACACAGTTGCTAACTGTGTCTATAAATTGTTAGATTTCCTGTATTTGAAGTAACTCCCCAGCAACAGAGTTCATTTCAAGATTGTTATATAGATATATACACACACATATTGTTCTTTTACAATACATATATCTTATTCTTTTTAATAGAGCATTGTAACCTTACGAATTTATGTGATCACTGCAGACCGTGTTCTTCCAGAAAGATCATTTCTCTGTTTGACTTAAAGAGCAAGAAGGTGGTGGTTTCCCACCTGGAGGTCCATGGAGCTGGCAATAATTCCTGCCTGTCACAGGGGGTTTTCACATGACTTACTTCCATGTCAGCTGTGTTGCTCAGGGACTGCTCAAAAATTTCCTGTTTGCCTTGCCCACAGAATTTTTTTTTTTTTTTTTAATGGAAACTGTCATAATGAAAATTGTCCAGAAATTGAGAGTGTTGGTAAAATTAAAATTTTTATTTTATTTTATTTTTGTGGTGGGATATGGAAATACAATTATTTGGTGAAACTGCCAGAGCGGCACATGGGAGCCGTCATTTGGAGAATACCTCTCATTTCCCACATAAGTCAGACTCCCTTGTCATATTGTTTCTAACGGGAAACCACGGGCAAAAATATTTATTTTGTAGTTTCAGTTTAATATAGTTCTTCCCCCGCAAAAAAACTAAAAACAAACCCCTTCAACAGAACAGAGCAAATGAGCAGCATTTCTTCAGAAAGTAGATCTTGGCAAAAGCCCCAAAACATTTAATAAGAAATTCAAGTCTTGAAAGACAGTCTAGATGAAAAAAAAAAAAAACCCAGCTAATTTACTTTCTGAAAGTTTTGTGTCCATTTGCTGAAACTTCAGAAGTAAAGGCTCTCAAGAGGGACAATTCTGTGGGAAAAAAAAAAAGCAGTTTTTGGGTGAGTATTGAGAAATACTCTGCAATCAGCTCAAACGGCTGAGTTTCAGAACTATCAATTATTTGTATCAAATCAATTATGAACAGTGTATAGATCCCAGCTTATTTCCCACGTTATTTCACTTCATTTGAAGGAAGAAATAAGTTTATGAGAAGGATGATCAATCAGTGCATCACTGGGGAAGAGGACAAGCAACAAACCCTCACTCACTGCATTATGTCTTTGGAAGAAATTGCACAGACAATCTAGAAGGTTTTATAAAAAGAGAAGCTGATTTCACCCTGGGGGCAACCGAAGCACCTAATACAGTTATATGAGGAAGGCATGCACTGAAACTTGGAAATGCTAAATAAAAAAAAGTAAGAGGGAAAGGAGGATTTGCTTCTCCGTATTCTATTGGCATCTTTCAGATAATTTGAAAACCCATCCCCAGGCAGCAATATAATTTAACTTTCACTGGAAAACCAGTAGGTCCAGGTGCCAAAAGAAAAAAGAAATGCCTTGGCTGTAATTCAGGCAACCAGTGGTTCTTGCACCCTTCAGAAATGACAACTGCCCTTGTTGTCTTTGGGAAATGGGAAAAGTAGAGGAGGGGACCCTGCCTCCGGGACCTGAGGTCCTTGTCCTTTGCATGAATCGGGAACGTTGCTGCAGCAGACTTACCTTCCCGTTCTTCCCCAGGTCTGAAAAACCAAAAGGGTCTGTCCAAAGGCGATGAACATGCTCCTGATGGCTTGTGCTGTGGTGGGGTGGTCAAAGATGGTCTGGTTTCCTTTCATCACTAGCCTGAAAACACACTTTAAATGTGAGAAGTCAGGAGGCTGGAAGGCAGGAGCAGTTCCCAGGGCACTTACTGTAGGAAATTTTAAATATATTCAGCTGCTACCTCTGCTCCAGGTGGAAGGAGGGTTTCTTGGCAGGGAAGGGGCTCAGTTTCCATCGCTGCAGCTCACGGATGGTGCTCCTGGACAGGCAGGACCAAACCAGCTCTGGAACAGAAACCGGCATCGTGTGGTGGTTTTAACCCTTTCAGAGCTGCACGTCCTTGAGCCCTGCAAACAGGGTACCAAGCTACATTTGGAGGAGGGTAGCTGTGGGTTACCTTGGCAGTCAATGGGGATAGAAAAGCATCTCAAGAAGGAGACCGGGTCTACCTAACACCCGAGTCGCCCCTTTGGGCTGGGGATTATCCCTTCCCATGTTCACAGTCCCATCTGCCAAGGATGTACCTGGCAGGACTCTTCCTGGCAAACCCTTCTGTGCCCACATTTGCAGAGGAGGCCAAAGAAAAACCCTGTGGCAATTTAACCACAACTTTTCTTTCCTTGCCTTTTTTTCCTCCTGCCTGTCCTTTTCATGACCAGGTAGATCAGTGTCGTGCAGATGGTCATTAATATTGGTGCCGATTGCCAGCAGCAGATAAATCACGGGAAGCAGGGCAGGCAGGGATCCAGGAGGTCACTCGCTGTCCCCCTGCCTCTGGGCAGCATCAGCTCTTTTACATCCATTCCAGCTAACTTGCTCTTAAATCCGGCAGTGGTGGGTAGTAAGCACTGTCCCAAGGCACTTAAGTCTTCTTTACTGTTAGAAAGCACTCTGTAATGGAAGCTGCATAAAACTTACATTTATTTACCTTTTTAAAAAACAGGCATACAAAGGTTTTCAGGGATTTTGCAGATATTTGTGCAGAAAAGGACACACGGAGCTGGCTGAAGAGCAGTCCCAAAGTGAAGATGCAGAACTCCGGCTGCGGGGTGAGGATGTTTGCC
>JAOBAS010000053.1:19963926-19976558 GCA_025311575.1 Elanoides forficatus
CCCGCAATGGCTGGCTATGCAGACCACCTCCCTGAAAACTAAAGAAGATCATTACAGCTTTATCAGTTGAGAATCCAGCCTCGTCTCTTTGGCATTACTTATTTATAAAGGACTCTGCTACTTAGGAAGTTTTGGCTGCCACTGAATTTATCAACTGGCTGATCCAGCAAAAAATAAAGAGTTCCATTGGCCCCTCTGGTGCTGTTAGTGTGAGGGAGTCCGGTTTGCAAACGGTGCAAAATTTTCCCAGGTATCTACCCCATCACAGCTGATGTCTCCCCCAAACAGTACTCCAGCACAGGAATTTTTTTTTTTTTTTTGTCTCTTTGGCTTGGCTGGCCTGAACCAAACCTCTAGAGAATGGTCCAAGGGAAAGGCAATCGTCACTTTTAGAACAGGCAGCGCCCCAAATCTCTGATGTGACGAGGGGACTGCAGACACGGAGAGCTCGCCGAGATGTGGGACTGCTGCTGGAGCAGGGACCCGCAGGCTGACTCTGCTTCCTGAGGTATTAGACGGATGGAAATGAAGAGTAAATGAATGTTGCTGTTGAACTGGAGGGCTCCCTGCTTCCATGAGGAGAACATACCCCAGGGGAATAGGGAAGAGATTTATGCCTTGGCAAAGCAAGCAGGAAGGAAATAATTCTGCTGGGCACAGATCAGTTCTTCCATCTATTACCACTGCTGTGAGACACCTGGATATATCAGTTCCCCCAGAAGAAATTCATGTGTTCCTGAATGCAGCAAGACTCCTCTCTACTATTAGGGCTGTTTTAGCAGCAGGCAGAGTTGCTTCCTTTGCAACAATTATTTTCTCAGGTTATTTTCCTCCACATCCCCGAGGCCACGCTAACGTTTCTTTTTGTGCTCAGCTAAGCAGCTGATGGATTCTTCGTGGAGTTTTTCCCGTATCGGCCCCAGCGGGGGACTGAACAGCACCCAATAACACAGCAAAAGTCAATTAGCTATATGAGACACTCAGTTGCCTACAGCCAGAACATTTCCTTTCCCAGCTACTCTGCCTGAAACCCCATCACTCTGACAGCAAAAGGATGGTGCCTTGTTGCCTCTAAATTAGGAGCTCTGAAAGAGGAGAGGATGGAGATCCTGGATCTAGCATCTCTTCTTCAGTGCTCTCGTTTTTCTGTCTGTGCCCTGGGCAGCCCGAGAAAAATATGTCCACCATCCCGTGGCTCCCCATGCTTGATGGGATGGTGTAGGGAGCACAGATTTCAATGCTACTGCATCGTCATATGTTAGAAAACATCTGACCTATTACAGCATTTGGGGACATACTCAGCCTTTATGTGCACGTCACCATGTTTATGGAGCAACGCACTGTTATGAAAGCAGATGTTTTGTTAAAAAAAATAACAATACATCATTCAGGCAGGCGAGGAGAAGTGACTTGATAGCACCACTGAATAGCCTTTAGGAATACACAGTTTTAAAAAAGATGTTCTTCATGGGACGTAGCAGAGCTACCCTGCCTTTGGCCGGGACATTAGACTTAATAATCCTCACTCGGATTTTCAGAAATGCCTCAGGTTTACTAGAAGGACATTTCTTATCCTTAATGACTTGTGCTCCTAAATTATTTAGGTGTCTTTGACAATCTCACCACTAATCCTAATGAAGGCCAAGCCAGGCTCTTTAATAAGCATAATGCTGCAGTCCGCACCATTTGTGTCCCTGGTAGAAGTTGTGCTGCTCGGTTGATGGGAGCTGATTAAATCTGTATAACTCACTTACCCAGAGATAACCGTGCTGAATTTTCCCCTTTTTCCTTCTGTCAAAAGATAAAAGGCCTATTTGGTGAATACCCATCAATGAAGGACAAAAGTTGTGCATATGGACACACACAGGCCATTCGTACAGCAAATCCCACCAGTTTAGTAATACCTTGTACCAACACGATTTGGGGGCAATATTTATCAGCATATGCCCTGGGGCTCCAGGTCTAGCCTCTCAATACACTTCCATTAATGCACAATATTGTCCCTTAAGCTCCAGCGAACACCTCTATTACTCATTGTGAACCTCCAGTGTTCACACCTGGGGGCAAATTTAACCAGAAAGTAGGAAATGCAGATTTTTTTTTCAAGCACAAGGGTAAATTACATATGCTCTGAACAGTGGAGCATGCACATTTTTTGGTAATATTTCTGCCGCTTAGGTCTGAGCAGAGAATTTCCCAGAGAAAAGTAGTATGTACTCCACCAACCTCTCCTGCAAGATATTGACTCTGCATCCTACGTGTTATTGTGTCTGCTAAAACTGCTCAGTGGTATCGACTGTATTATCACATACCTCTTCTACTATTCTTGAATGAGTAGCCAAGGCCCCCTGCCTTACTTTGCAAAATCAGTTAAAAAAATGATCACGGGAATCTGTGCAATTCTTTCCTAAATGATCCCACGGTTCTTGAAAGGGGTCAAACACAGATCATCACGCTATGTGTACGGGAGGAATGGAGCAGGTACCAGGTTATTTTCTGTCAGCACTTCCAGAGTACAGCATCTCACAGTGAATTCCATCTGTAGCAAAATAGGAAGCTTTCCAGAGAGGAGATTTTGCCATCAGAAATTGCCTTTTTTTTTTTTTTCTGAAAGCAAATGCTTTTATGAGAACATTGTGGTTTTGATTATTTTTTTAATGGGAAAAAAAGTTGCAGTGAGTCATTTTGGATTTGCCATTTTTCTTTAAACAATGCAGTGTGCGCATTCTGCACATTCTGGCCTTGACTTCTCCACAGATGTTAAAATGAAACAGCTCCATAATGTGTGGAAGATTGAGCAGGATTAAAATGCACCACCATGAAAATGAAGTTTTTCCTCCTCAGACCAAAGCAAATGACATTTAACAATTAGCTTAAACACGATATTTATTTGCATTTTTCTGTGTTGTGAAAGTTACATCCATAACTTCACTCCAAAATGGAATGAAAATAAATTTCTAAAGATTTGGGCTTTCTTCCCGGCAGGGCACTCCCAGTTTCCAATTGGCAGCATCCCTTGGGGCAGGTTGAAGACGGTTGTACTCTGCAAGCGTCATGGTCTACTCATTCTTATATCTCAAACGACCCTTCAAGGCTGCTCACCTTCAGGCTATTTTGCCTTTGGCAGCCGAAATGATTGCTGGGGTGTTGTCCACCACCCTACTGCATTATTAAATGAAGTATGTCCTCAGAGTGGTGAGCACAGATTAAAACCAGCCCAAGCCCCCAAGAGCAGAAATCTTCTTACTGATGGACAACTGCTGGAGTCTGGAAGTGCTGATGAAGCTCTTGTCAGTCATTCCCAGGTACTATCTGGTGGTCCCAGATCTCTCAAAATTACCTTTTTTTTCCCCCTGGAATCTGGTTCTTTAGGAGCAATAGTGAATAAAAGTCAAGCTCTCTAATTCAGCCTCCCCTGCAAGGCAGAAGCAGCTCTTCCAGAGGTGGAATGGGTGAGCTTAACGTAATGTGGGAGATGGGAGACACAAAGGGAGGGAGAGCTTGTTTGGAAGTTCAAGTATGTGTTTGCGCAGTGAAAGAAAGCGGAGCAGAGGAGAGGGGAGGTTATCAAGTGAGCTACAGTAGAAGGAATACTGAAAAACAAGGGAATCTCTTTAAATAAATTAATGCTTGCTTATTTGCAGCAGGAAGGGTGATACCCCAGGTATGTATGTTTTCAGGGGGGGGTGTCAGATTTTGTTTTGGAGAACATCTTGCTTTAGAGCAGCATCTCTCCTCTGCTGTGAGGGAAATACCTGAATGTTCCTAGGTACAATGTGGCTGGACAGAATTTCTGAAGGGGCTGGGCTCAAACGTGAAATGCTGATGCTTCTCTGCACCGTGCATGGTTATGCTGTGGGACTTCTTGCTGCTTGGTATGGTAGCCAACAGATGTGTGCTTGTGTTCAAAAAGTGCTCAGACCATGTCAGAGAAGAAAAGTTAATTGTGGGCTAGTAAACATAGAGATGCTCTTCTCTAGGAGCCAAAATCCCAGGCAGTCAGGAGAGTGCCTTGGGGGCAGGGAGTCTGAATACATTTGTCCTGATCTTGTAATCTTCTGCAGGCATCTGAAGGTTATTGGGCTAGCTCAGTTTTTAGTTGCGTCTTTTGCTCTGGATGTTAGAGGTTAGGGGGCATGTGGCACACAAAATTGCAAACTCTCTCTGCCCTGCTCAGCTTGGGTTGGAAGCGGTATGTCTTATTTCTGTATGTTGCCAGCGCTGATCCAACAAGCATGCTGGGGATAGAGATTAGGGGTTTCGACACCGTGCTTTGGGGTGCTATATAGACAGGCTTTTCTCAGCATCTTGAAGCTAAGCTCTGTCCTGCTTCCCACCTGGAAGGTCCTGTTGGCTCTTCATGCTGCCAGTCTGGTTTGCAAGGAGGTGACCGCACCGAGGTGGGGTGCCTAGAGGACCTTCCATTGCGGGTATCTCAGCAGGCTGCACCCTAGCCTGAGGGTCTTTCAAGCTGCTGAGAAGTACCCTCTTAGGAAGGGTACTTCTAAAACTGGGGTGGAAGAGAATTGGTGGGAGACAACAAGTATCTGAAGAGGAGAAAGCTGGCTAAATCCTGCTGTTTCCACTTAAAATGCCAGTCACTTTCCTGCTGATGCTTCTGTCCATCATCAAAGTGGAATGGGATCAGAAAACCATGAAGAGTAAATTTATTATATTGATTTTTTTCTTTTTTTGAGGGTCATATATAGGCATGACCTGTGATGGAGAAGCTATCATGCACCTGCTTTGGCTCCCAGTGGTAGATGAGGATAGCTTGCTTCCAATTATACGGTCGTTGTTCAGATTGCTCCTTGCTAAGATGACCTTGCATCAGTTAGGTCAGCAGGAGATGGCTTGTTCCTTTGCTAAGGTATCCATTTAGAGACCTGAACATCAGCTAGGTGTATACGATATTAATGAAACTGTGATCAGGTTTGTATGCATCTGTCTTACAAGGACAGAACTCAGCTCTAGTGTTTTAGTGAGTAGATTTTTAGCTTAGTTTCCTATGACATGAGGGTTAGCTCATGATGATCATGTGTGTGTATACTTGCACAAGCAGAGCTGTGTGTCTCAGCCCTGTAACTTTGAGCCTTATTTCAGCAGAATTTGACAAAATAGTAGGGACTTTCAAGTTGTTAAAGAAGAGCAACCCTGCTGATGTTATCTGAAGGAAAAGATGCAACATGTGACTGGGGAAGAGAGAAATTGCACAAGCGAGAGTTGTTATAGAAGCATCTGTGGGAAGGAGCTTCCAAACCAAAGCTGTTAATCTTCTGTGGTGGATTCTCCCACGCAGCCTTTCTGATGCCTGTAGAAACAATACACAGAGCTGATGGAGATGAAGCACCTGGTGCCCAGGCTGTCCTCTGTTTGTCAGTAGCTAGCAAGAGTGATCAGACTCTGTTGGAGAATTTGAATCAGTCTTGCCCTGGGAGAAGGGGAGTGACACCAGAAATGATGGGAGATAGCATACTCCCTGCTCATATGAGGGTATTTGGGCTACAGGAACATTGGTTATGCCCTAATGCTCCAGCACACCTGATGTGGCATGAGGGCTGTGATCGGTCAGGTAATTCCTCCCCCTTCAGAGCACGGCGCTTGAGTATCGTCCCATCAATACCGATGTGACAAGCCCCATCGCCAGACTGTTTAGGCTCTACAGGGAGGAACAGTAATGTTAGGTGTCTGAAGTCTTACTCATGTCTCATCACCTGGTAATGGTGTCTCTTGAGGTCGAAATTTGTCTTATATCTTCCTCCACTGGATCTATCTAGCCCAGCATGCCTCCTTGATCCATGGAAGGAAATGTGCTATGTGGCAGCATGCTTGATCTGCCCAATTTTAGCTCCTCGTGGGTAAAATTAATGGTGTTGTAGAAGTGCCTAGACAGCAATGCCTGCGCAGAGCAGTTTCACTCCAGGCATAGCTACCAGTGGTGATATTGGTTGGTCCCTGAGAAGTCGCTTGGAGTCAAGGACACCAGATAGCATTGGCCCTGCAGAGAGGAACAAGAGCGCACCAAGTCTTGGGCCGGCAGCAACACCGAGTGACTAAATGCAGAAGCATGAGTTGAATGACTGTGTCAGAGTGAATCAGCACGAGGTCTTCAATGCAGCTGATTTCCACAGAAAGATTATACGCTGAACTGGGTAGCTCTCCGCCAATGTCTCAGATGGAGGAACAGGTTCTCTAGATGCTCAAAATAAGCAGAGATTTTAAGAGAGAGAGTTTGCCTTTCTGGTCCTTCGTGCTCAGTTGTAGCTTGCTTGAGGTATGGTATCATGCCCTCCGTTGGGGGCAGAGTCTGCAGTGTTGGAGAGGATGAGCAAGGGAGAGCTGTGTAGCAGCGTTACTTGAGGACTGGTGGGAATGGTGCACAGGGAGATCAGCTGGTGGCTTGAATACAGTGTGTAATCTCCTCCAGGAGAGACAATGGCAGCTGCTAAGAGACTATTAAATCCAGCTGAGAAAGAAATTATAGGGTTTTTTTGGTCTTTCTCCATCTGTTAAAGTTAATTTCATATCTTCACTGATTTTAAAACACCTGTTGTTAGTCCGTTCAAATGCCGGACCTGGCCCTGCAGCACAGGACTCAGCTGGAAAGTAAACTATTGCTGACGGACAGGGAAAAGAATTGCAGCATGACGTCCGCTTCCATTGCCCCTCAGCTGGAGAAGCACGGCTCTGTGCGGGGAGCAAATCAGTCCTGGGGTGAACCTTGTGAAAGGATTGCAGCCAACTTTGCATCCCCATCTTACTGACCACAGCAAGCTGCAAGAGCTAGGGCTGGAGGCCAGCCAGCTCCTACTCCCGTCTTTCCCCTTCCTTGGCTGTGGTCTGGCACATGGTACAAGGGGGTTCCTCTGATCTCAGGGGTCCTAAGGCTGGATTAGGGAGTTTGACGCTTACCTACCACCTCCTGATAGACGTGGGTGGGCAGAGACGGGTCACTTGCTTCATCTGATGTGTTCCTGCGCTGATGTTCTGGGTAGGATGGCTGTGTCTGCTCTACTCCCAGCAGTCCCAGGTGGACTCAAGAACAGCAGAAGCGAACTAAAGGACTAAACACTCCTAAAACTCCTGTGGAAAAGGTATCAGATTAAATAGGTTATGTGTTCTCTGTGTGATTATTTGCCACGCTCAAACTAGTAGTTGAGCAATGTTTGGAGTACCAGTCTATCGATGCCACTGCACTTCTGATCAAATTAAAACTCAGTGACAAAACCTTCATTTTTTTCCCCCAGAAGGTTCTGTCTTGTCCCCATTCCTCCCAGTGCCCGTTTTTCAAATTTAGCAACATCACTTGAATTATTAAACCCCAAATTATTTCATGTCTCCCACTTCTCCGGCAGGAGCATGATGGCTATTGACAATGGGCCATCAATCATGTTTTAAAAAGAGCTGTCAGTATTAGGCAGGAGAAAGAATGATTTGAGGATTTCCAGCAAAAGCTGAAAATACCACTAATGAAAGGCCAAGTGAAATCTTTTTGTAATGAAAGCCTCAAGTTGTAACCAGAAGCTGCGTGCTTTCAGAATGCCTTATCCTGGCATTGTTCTGATTGTCCCCAGCTAAAAGAAGATGATATGTCTTGGACTCACAATGCAATTTAATTGGCGTCCAGATGGTTTTGTGAACAGTGTTGTAGGGGCTGCATTTGAATAAGCATTTTCCTCTTGCCTGAAAGTGCTTTAGATAAAGCATAAATGCGATACATAAAAATGACATTGGCTTCTGATCAGCCCACGCCATGTAAACTCATGAATTAAGTGTGTAAGTGTGAACGGAGGTCAGGACCAACGAAGGGAGCAAGACGCTGCCATGGGTTCCTCTGAGATGTAGTCATTTTTAGGCATTTAAAAGTTATCTAATAATCCCCCATTTTATTTTTAGCACTGCTTTTTATCAAGGAAAGTAGCCTGCATGGGGAGAAGAGACAGAACCTGGCCCCTGGCTAAAATGGAAAAAAAATGCTTAGGAAACCTAGGGCTGCAAATTGGCTTTCTGGGAGAGAGTTGGGCCCTTAAGAGTTAATGTATTGAAATATGTTGCAGATTTTGTTTGCATTTTTCTCCTTTTTGCTGTCTTGGCAGGTGGAGGCATCTGAAGGATGCTTTGCCAAGACACTGAACTTCTGTTAAATCTTTTACCAGGGAGACAGTAATGATTTACATGGCTTCCTCCTTTGCTTGCAATTAATTGTGGCACATATTCAAAATGGGTGCCCGTTTGGTATGCCGAGATGTTTTGGGCAGAACAACTTAGGCAGCACAACCCAAGAAGGCCATGAAGTCTTCATGGCATATGGCTTTTGCTACCTCAAGTATAAAACGTCCGTCACTAAGCGTGGGGTGTCTCTGGATGTTGAAGATGGTGAGTAGGGTAAGCGGTCCAGGAGCCCGGCGTGTGTGATGACTGGTGGAGTTGGCTACTGGAGAGGACAGGGATGTCCCAGACAACTGCTGGAGACACCATGGGGTCTCAGTTGTGGGAGATCTTGGATCCCGGTGGAAATGTCTTCATTGCCACAGTTTGCTCAAATGTCTAGGTTGCATTCAACTTTTTTGTACCGTATTATTCCAAGACTTCTTGTATTCAAGCATAAATTATGCACTTCTTAAGAAATAATTTGGAAGAGGGTCTCTTCAACCTTCAAAGGCAAAGTCTGGTGCAGTCATTATTTGTTGATATTAATTTTGCTGTAAAGGACTGATTGTGTGTGTGGTGTGAGAGAGTGTCAGATGAACCTGATTTCCCCCAATGCATTCGGCAAATCTACATACAAATGAAATGATTTTTGGGCAAAGTAAAACATTTCACCCAGACCAGAAGAGAATATTTTGTGCCATAAGCACAACACGTTGAAATAAAAGCTAGAAGAGAATCAAAGGATCTTTGAAAAAGTTCAAGGGAAACAACAGAAAAGTTTAAACTCAGAAAAGCCTGTTTTTTCACAAATCCATTTTCTGTCACAAAAGTTTGGGGTTTGAAATGCTGCTGTAAGCATTGGCAATGCTGGGGACAAGACTTTGAGCTGGGCATCAGGGGTCTGATTTGGAGACCTCCTAAGGATAGATCAGTCTGCAAAAGATTTTTTTGTGGGGGTTCAGCGGGAGCAGACTGAGGCATCGCTGGCCCGCTTCTTGTCCATGCTGTGACCAGCTGCAGAAATCTGGATCCGCACGGTTAGATTTTGGCAGAGCTCGTGAGAGTCCCTCACAGTCCTGGGAAGATGCACCTAGCTTGGGATGCTGGAATAGCACTGTGCCACGAAGTCTGATGGCCAGGTCTGACATCTGCTGAAGGAACCAGTTGGGTAAATCTCCCAAGGTTTCCCCTGGCTTTAAGAAAAAACATAAACCTTGTTCTAATCTATGGTCCTGTCATTAGGGAGATATGCCAAATTATACAGATGGCTTCCATGTCAAACTCCTTTCTGGAAATACATCTGTGTCTTATAAAAGTTGTCCAGCCAGCCTTATTTCTTTCCTTTCAATTCTGCATTGCCAAGAGCTTCTGGCAAGAAAGCGCTTCTTGTTTTTGCAGTTGAAATGCAGCAGAGGATTACATAAGAACACGGGTAATATCAAAAACCTGCCGGTAAATGCTGAAGAGAGACCTTGAGTATCAGAATTAGTGCCAAACAAAATTACGTAAGAGAATATTTACCTGTCCCCTGGGATTTGTTACAGACAGTACTGGGGAAAAAAGTCCTGTAGATCGCTGGAGGGCTTCTAGAGTAGAAGAACAAGAAAATGAATGTCAGGACTCCAAGGAATAAAAGATGGACCAATGTTGCAGTCAGGCAAGGATCTTTCTGCGTTAGCGTTCGTAATAAACTGGAGGTTTGGGAGGTTGTTTTTCAAATGGAGAGAATTAAATGACAAACTGCAGTGGGTTAAGAGGTTTAGAAATGAAGCTTAGAAATGCAGTTGTGGTGGAGAAGGTAGAACGCCAGTGGGATATGCTTTGGATTCGGCTGGGGATGTTCACCCCTGCTCTGTAAGTGAGGTGCTGGAGGCATCCGTGTGCGGCTTCGAGTGTGCCTGTTTGCGTCAGGAGCGCTGGGATATTTGATTCTGTATCTTCTCTACAAGCCCCACTGTGGCTCTAACAGCACGGTTCTCACCCTTTGTTTTTTCCATCAGCTGTCGATCATTCCTCTGCCAGCAGTGGACAAATGCACGCGGTCTTGGCTGGGACACTTCGCAGGGCTCTGCCCTGTGGCTCGTTAAATTGAGTTCAGCTCTCTGGCACTTCCCCCCATGTGCTGTGGCTCTGAAGAAACACCCGTGTGTGATACCCTTTCCAGAGCGGAGCTTTGCCCCAGTTCCTCATTAATTTTTAACCTTCATGAGAGGAACATGAATTAGTCAGTTACTACTTTCATCTCGAGTTTTCCCAGTCTAATGCTCAGAAGGTCAAATTCTCTGTCTCTTCTCAAATCTGGGTGCATGCATGGCTTGAAGGCATATATCTTGTTACCTGTTGTGCAGAGGTAAACATCTGCCTTTGGCTGCAAATGAGACATCCATAATGCAAAAGAAAAAAACTAAGCATGGGAAGCTTTTATTTCAGAGGCAGACACTATTTGGGCTTTGGAAGTTTCCAGCAGGTTGGAGGTGGGGGATCAGCTCTGGCTCCTATCCTGTCCCACAGAGCATGGGAACAACGGGCAGAAAGCAAAAGCAGGAGGTGGCAGATAGCAAATTAACTAATCCCTTTTTTTCCTCCTTAAAAAGCACAGTCAATTAACTGCTATAGGATCTGAATGAAACCATGTATTTTTTTAGCTCCTACTGTGTTTTTTGCATATTTAAGATTCAAGGCTAGGCAGATGGGGAGCCTGGGTTTTGGGAAGTCCAGGGTTGGACTCAGGTCTGGAAGAAACTTCATCTGAAGACAGGTTGTCAGACAGCTGCTTCCTAGAGGTTGTTATTGCTCTTGTTTTTTCTTCTGCAAAACACTGACGGTAGCCACGGTTCGACCTTTGCTTGCCAAAACACAGAGGCGTACAAATATGAATATATGAAGGCACCATGTCTCCTTGCCCGTGGCTCATTCTTTGTACCTTCATTGGAGGACTGTTCCCAAAGCATCAGCTAATTCCCCCTCCTTCTTCCCAGAGGATGGCTGGCGGCTGCCTTTGGACAAGCCTCATTGAAAGAGAGCCAGGGCGAATCGAAGTCAATCAGCACACAGGGGAAAAGTCCTGCTTCACTAACCCAGGCGAGATGACTCCAGCAGAGACATTCATCTCAGTTTCCTGGCTCTCTGGGGAAAGGATGAGTGACAGATGCTGGAAAGAGCTTATACCATTGAATTTTAAAAATGTACTTTCTTTTACCATAGCACTGCCAAGCTTGTGAGTTCAAGGATCAGGAGACAATGCCCCAAATTTGTAAGATGGGCACAAAGCTCATTCTCCTGTAAAAGATGATAAATCAGAGGTTCCTCTTTATTTGCCTGCTGGGTTTTGAGGCTGAAAATGCAGTATAACCAGCTCTGGCCCCAGCACAGATTTTTTTCACAGATCAGTTGGCATGAGCAGAACAGAGGTCACTGCTGCAGAGCGAATTGATCCTCAGTAAGGATTTTGAATGTATGCAGATATGATTTATGCTTACTGTGGTCTATAAGTACGGTCTTGCTAGAGAGCAAACGCTCTCTAACAGCGAACACCTTCCACAGGAACCATGGTAAAGCTCTTAACATACACCATTATAACATCCAGTCCAGCACAGGATGAGATAAGGAAGGATTTTTTCCAAACATTAGTCCCTGAAACACATTCCTCCTCTCTCCTGTCTGTGGCTGAAGATGAAAGCACAGTGATATCTGTCATGAGAGCACAGAAGTGGAGAAAGGTCTGAGCCAGTGAATCAAAGAGACTGGAGCAGGCAGCAGAGAAATGGGGCTTGGCAGAGTCTTGCTGTGACTCGAAAAGCTCCGTGTGCCCCTGCTTCATGGACACCCACGACGGCATGTTGGTTGCAAAGCCAAGGAGGTTTGCAGTGTGGTATTTGAGTAAGGGAACAAAACCTCCCCAGCTGTTCCACCCCGAGCTTCATCCGCCCTTCGGCTTCAGCCCTTAGGATCTCCACTAGGCTGGGCAGATGTCCTGCAGGGATGGTTTCCATCACCAGCAGACCTGCTGCTAAATATCACTTGGGTGTATTTCTGAGCTCAAGCCTGTCGGTGGAGAGAGGTATGGGCTAGACTGGGTTGATACTGTTGTAGGTGTAACTAGGCTGTGTTTTTACATTGTTTTTACGTTTGTGGGCTCCATGGGACCCTTCTGCTAGATGGCCCCTGAGATGACGGTGGAGCAGCAAGGATTTCTGTCTTTGCTGTTGCAGTAAGACGAGCCACACACAGATCAAAATTTTTTTTATATATATAGCATGGCGAGCATCCGTACCACTGTTGGGAATTGTACCTATCCAGGGAAGAAGTGATGCTTCATTAAGTGAATGAAATCTCCATGGGCCAATTAGTGCCTCTTGAGACTAATTGTGGATATTGGGTAGTGTTGTCAGAGGGTGGTGGAGGTGTAACAGCCCATGTGGTTTTGATCAAGTCAGGGAAGAAGAGCTGGTGGAATTTCAAGAGCTAGCATCTTTCCCCCC
>JAOBAS010000053.1:19976658-20016298 GCA_025311575.1 Elanoides forficatus
CCCCGCCCCCCCCCATCAGCTCTGTAAGCAGGATTGTGCCGAAAGGGTTACAAACAGAAGCGAAAAAGCAAATACGACACCTAGACGTTTCCTAGAGGTCTGTAAGCCTCATAACTGCTGGGAGGCATTTACCGGTGTCCCGCTCACATTCTCCGCATGCCCTGAAGAACTGGCGCTGGAATAAGCTGGTGAACAAGAGTCTGGCAATGCAACGTGAGGTGCACCAGGTGCCCTGTCACACGTGGACACATGCTACGGAGACAGATGGAAGAGCCAGCCTGCTTCATTTCTGGGGGATGAAGGAATCCCAGTAATGAATGCCGATGTCACTAGTTTGGAAATTCTTTCTGCTTTGCCTGGCGCAATCCAGCAGTGGTCTTCTAAATGAAACCCCAAAGCTTGTTTCATGGTCAGGGCTGTGATGAAAAGAAAAGCTTCTCGTGGGAAGCTTGATGTGAGCCCTTACAAATCATAGAATCACCAGGACCTGAGATCTGGATCTCGGCGAGGTCTCTGGGGATGGGGGAAAGTGGTGCCAGGGAACAGGTAGTGTCAAGATAGGCACAAGGAATATCGGTGGGAGGCAATCATGTTGCAGGTTTTGTGAGGAGGAAAGGGATCGTCTGCACATACAAAGCAAACCTTAGAAAATAAGCAGACATCCAGGCTGTTGTGTTTCTCTAAATGCAGAAGCTTCCAGTGCTGGTGGACCAGCAAACATCAACACTCTAAGAACAGGATGAAAGGGCAAGCAAAACCTCGTGGTGAGAAAGGGTTCCTTTGTGGCTGCTTTTGTAGGAAAATTAGCTATTTAAGGCTGCAGCATCCTTTGCAAAAGCCAAATGCTGCTGTAGCTGTGATTGCCTAAAGTGAAGCTATTTCTCTGCCTTCTGTTTGCTTTGCCTGGCAATTGTTAGGCAGTAACTGGAAATGAGGAAGAGAACCCTTTTCTCTCTTAAAACCAAATCAAATTGTAGTTTTGCAGCTATGAAAGCAAGTAATTTTCCTTAGAAGCTTACGTTCTCTTGAATGGCAAGTTAAACTTCTGCACAGCCTGTCAAAACATGACTTTCTCCAAGGTCAGCCTCTGGCTTTCAAACTCTGCTCTTCCCCAGATTGAAAAGGTGCTGTTACAAAACTTCCCCTGTCTCTGTGTGCCGTATGTACTGGGCTCTGGCTTTGTGTCAAAGTCCAGCTGTTTGCCATCATCATACGGAGATGAAAAACCCTTTTCTAGTCCCTCCTCATTCCCTAGTTATTAGACTGCACAGTAGATGCTTCATTAGCAAAGCCATCCAGATGTTTGGCTTTGTGGGGCGTGTTGATTAATTGGAATTCCATTTAACTTCACTTTCAGGGTTGCCTGCATGGTCACTACACTTGTGGGGAAAGTGATGTGCGCACTCAGCTGAAATTTCTCCCTGACCTCTTAAACCAGTGCTGCAGGGAGGGGAGAAGGGAAGTGTACTGGTTGCCGTAGTAATAAGCCACCCTGCAAAACCCAGGCATTTTGTCTGCCTTGTGAAAAACATTTCACCCACCAGACATCTCTGAGCAAGGTGGGTATTACAGGGAAGTGTTTAAAATCACTGTTGCGTTTGCCCTCCCTGGGCTTATCAGCTGGAGTGATGGGAACTCTTCAGGCTCAATTCAGGAAAGGGAATGCTTGAACAAGCACAGGCTTCATTGAAGCACGTGCCTAAACGCCCTGCAAATTTGAACCTTCGTAACAATTTCTTCTCACCTGGGTACCTACAACAATTCAGGAGTGGTAAACTCCAGGCTTCTTATCTGTATTCATATTTAAGATTTCCCCCCCCCCCCCCTTGGGAAGCGAAGGGAAGGAAGAGAAACCTGGAGAGCAAGGCGGTTTCTCTGCTGGTGTCTCTTTGAGATGCTCCAGAAGAAAACAGTTCTCTGACATCAATTAACTCTAGCAGAGGATCTGCTGATTTTAAGCGGAACATCAAATCTCACTGAGATAGAAATAACTCTTTTATGCCTGCCTCAGTTCTCAACACTTTATCAAATCCGGGGCCTGGACTCCTGCCAGGCCTTTTCAGAAATAATGAAATGATTATTCTTAGCTCCAAGCTAGGAAGACTTTCAACTGCGAAAAAAGGAAAACATCCATTAGGGGTGAGGTCATTTCNNNCCCTGTTTTCATTAACAACTCATTCCTGGTCTCGCCTGGGAAATATGTTTACGATTGTACAGTTCATGGAATTTTTTTTCACCTTGTATTTCTTTTTCTTCCATCCTACAGGGCTGAAAATTGGACGATGATGAAGGGAAAATGACTTGAAGGCAAGCCAAAGAGGAGTGGAGGAACAAGGCAAGCATGGTAGAGAAGGAGAGACCCACCGGAGCAGGCAATGCTGAGGAGAAGGTAAAGAAGCAGCTGATGAATGACCACCTGGTGAGAAGACAGATGGAAGATGGTCTAGGAAGCTTCTGGAGGAGTGTCCTGTGGATTATAAATGAACTAGAGGGAGATGGAGGAACTAGGCAGAAAGTGAAGGTTACAGAAGCCAGGGTGGCTTCTTGGAGTAAAGCTCTGCCACAGTTTTGCAGCTGGAACTTTTTTTCCCTAGGGTGAAAAGTAAATTCACCAATGCCACCATACTTGGTAAACTCCTTGTGGTTCTGCCAAGTTAATCATATCAGAAGCAAAACAAGTAAGATAAGAAGAAAGTTTCCCTCTTGGTACTTTGAAATGAAACATTCGTTCCAAACATCTTTCCTTGGACACTCCCTTCCCTTGTTTATAAAAAATGAGAAAAACGGTTGTGCAAAGCAAACTATCGGTTCTCCATTGCTTCAGTGTTTCACTGAACTTGGAACATTTTGGTATTTGTTGGAAGTATCAAGACTATTCTGGTTAGGGAGGAGTCTGAATACGCCTCTTAATTTTGGGTGTAGGCATTGCCAGCAATGCAAGAGTAAATGTTAAAGCCCTGGGTTGTTTGTGTTGCTCTGGAAATCCCCCTCTAACCTGAGGCTGAGCCTAAAAGCAAAACTTCTGGGATGGAGCTTTTGGGGCTGGTAGTGTCCTGGGTAAAATGTGGTACATGTGGGTTCGAAATGGTGTTGGATGAACGAAAGGAAGGAAGGTTCCCTGAGGGTGGTCAAGCACTAAGATGACACTTCTGGCTCTGGAGGCTGAGAGAGGTTTGTGGGAAGTATTGCTGCATGTTTGGCCTATTTTTATTCTTTTCCTGAGTCATCTTTATTCCCAGTGCCAGAGAGGGTACTGGATCAGGTGCATTTTTGGGCTGATGGTGAGGTCACTCTTTCCATTCTTGTTTTAAGCTTTTATGAAGACAGAGAAAACAGGTTCCCCCTAGCTTTTAAAGGCTGGGGAGAAGGTGGGGAATAACAAGTGATCCAGGCAGGGTTTCTACTAGTATTTTTCCACACACAGTGTCCTGCCTTGAGTATCTTTCCAGTGAAGGCATTAAGCCAATTTATGGGGCGAGTGAGACTGGTGAGAATATGAGAATGGTGCAATTAGACATAATTAAACATGCTGAAGTGAAGTAATGAGTCTGGATTTCCAACACCCACATAAGCACACCAAGGGTGAAATGAAGAGGGAAAAATCCTGTAGGTCTTGTGTGTGATATGAAGTTTTGAGAGGCACCAGTAAGACACACCGACTACTGGGCCTTCTCAGGCAGAATGGATTCAATATGTGACACAAGCAGAGCACTGAATAATTTAGACTGGAAGGGACCTCTGGAGGGCTCTGGACTGTTCCTCCTGCTCAAAGCAGAGCCAGGAGGAGCAGGTTGCTCATGGCTGTGTCTGGTCAAGTTTTGAATATTTCCAAGGATGGAGTTTTCTCACATTTCTGAACCCCTATTTTCACGTTTAACCTCTGACTTGATGAAAAAAACCCCAACCACCTAACAAAAGAAGAAAATCAGATGCCAACAAGATTTTGGTTCTATGGCGTGAAGTGGTTGGCACTGAGGACCTCACGTCCTTGCCAGAATGAGGTCCCCTTTGTAGCCATGAGCTATGTTCCTGCAGCACGTCTTCCTGTCCAGTTTTGTATGAAAAACATCTGCCTTGCAGGCTCCAAAGCCCCTCTGCAGTGTGACCCAAAGCTTGGTGAGAGGAACAGCTGGGGGATTTTTTTCAAATGTGGACTCCTGCCTTGGATTATAATCCCTGTGTGCATGTTCAACGTTGGCCGTACCACCTCCTCTCGGGGAGCGTTACAGCACGTGCTTTAGAGTTTAGCAAATTCCTGAGTGCTTTTTAGGGCTGGGCCTGCGGGGGCTTGTAAATCTTAGCTGGGACTCTCCCGAGCCCTTCCCTCTCCGCACTCGCTTTGCTCCTACGGGGGCCATATCAAGAAGACCATGTGAGATAAGCAGTATGAATGACACTTTGTTCTCCACCTTTCCAAGCGAGCTGCTCCACACAGGAGCACGCTGAAATCAAATGAAGGCACTGAAGGGTGTCTGAGGACTTTTTTTTTTTTTTTTTTTTAATTATTATTTGCGTTTCTCTGGCATTGCTGTTTCTCTTGGGACGAGGAAGTCTCTGTGTGGAATTACATTTGCTGATCTTTCTGAAGGATACTTTAATAATGCTTCAAAATGAAAAAAAGACTGAAAGGTGAGAAGAAGGACTCCTCAGACAGCCCGCTGGTTTGCCCTTTTAAATCGATTTAGGCCAAATTTTTACCATCCTCAGCACTGAGTTTCCAGAGAAAAGGGCCTCTGTTGCAGCAGAGACTGGAGGTGGTCTGGCTTCCCTTAGAGTGCAAGGAGATCCCACCAGCTGTGCACAACGCTGGTCCTGTTTGCCTGGTGAGAGCTATTCCTGGGAATCAGGTTATTTGGGGTTTTTTGTTCTTGTTCTTCTAGCTGCAGGCACCAAAGAAGCTGGCAAGTTGAGCCAGCTCGTAGCAAGCAGGTGCATATCATGGGCAGCATGATGGAGTTTGCACTGATCAAGTTGTAGGAACGAGCATGTTTTCTTTCAACATCCTCAGCGTCCCGGGCCAGGGCAGCATCCCTCACGCCTTTGGACTTCAAAGCAGCCCACAGAGAGGATGTCAAGGTCTGATTTCTGTGTGCCATTCTTCTTGCTGTGCCGCAGCAGCTGAGGCTTGCTTCGTGACAGCCGAGTGCATGAATTTTTATCTTGGCTGTGCAGGTGTAGCAATTAAGGATAGGTTGCTAGGAATGAAGCACTTTCAGAGCAGTACGCACCATTAATCCCATCCTCCCCAGCACAGAGATACTTCAGCATCTTAGTAAATGGAAGGAATGAAATCTATTTATTCACATGGTTTCCTATAGAAGCAAGGATATTGTGATTTTTCTTGGTGGTATCTGTCTCCCTTACTCCTCTCTCTGTCATTTTTTTACTCTTTTAGCTAGTTTCCACCAGATTTAACGGTAGGGGAGAGATCTTAAAGGTTATATCTTCAAACAGAGTTTCCCCCCCCTCAAAAAGATGGCCATGTATGGGAGGCATTGCAGGAGTGGTCATCAGTGAAATAACTGAAATGCTAGGTTAAGCCTTATTAGACATCAGAGAATCCTCAGATGAGAGATGAAACCTGTTAGCAAGGTATTCAGACTCCTACATTAAGGGTCCTTAGTCTTTTTTTACCCCTCTTTACACTTTTGGGGGATATAACCACAGCTGAGAAGAGGTTGGAAAGGGAGCACCAGGGGACTCAGTGCTTTGGGATCAGCATTAGCAACTGGGTTGCTCAGCAGGTGGAACAGCAGTGGCAAACCACCGAAAACAGCACATATAAATAACATTCAAAAATTAATCATCCCATTTCCTGCAAGTGATAAGAAAATTTGCCTTGTCTGTGAGTAATTTGCAGTCATTCATGGCAATTTCTAATATTTAAATACCAAATAAATTAATTATTTGGCATTATTTTTACTTAACTGATTTACTGTAATTGCAATGGCTAAATAAGTCAATTACTTAAAAAGAAAAAAGCCCCAGACAAACATGGTAAATCAATTACTATTTAATGGGAATTACTTGATGTTACAGAAAACAACAGAGGAACAAATCCTTTCATGACATCAGCAAAATTCAATCACTCTCTGGGGAAAGGGATCTCAGCGCAACATTACATCTTTATTTAATTCGCAAGATAAAGTAATGAAATAGTGAGAATGCATGGGAGCCATGGGCCCAGCCGAACCACCACACACCGTGAAGCAAGCAGCTGGGACATGGTCTTCTGAACCATCTCAGAAGCAGAAAACATGGTATTTGGTGAACAGCACCTGTGCCAGGAAAGTTATGACAACAGATAGCATTAGTGGATGCCTGGATAAATGCCACCTGTGCCGGAAACCCAAATCTGGTATTAAAAATCATTAGAGAAGGTATTGACGAAGGTATTGGAGAATATCATTGTTATGGCTGTGGGTTACTGTTAGCCCACACCTTGGCCGCGGTGCGCAACTCCTGTCTGCTCATCTCAGGAGTGTCTGTTAGGAGACACTTCAACAAATGCCGACGGGGATGGTTGGAGTCTGCCACGGCTTCTGTGCGAGAAAACCGTGGATGAGCCGGCTAGGACTGTTTGGCTTGGAAATTCGGTGATGGAGAAAGTTTACGTGTGTGTAAGGGAGGACTGGAGAAGAGAGGGTTACGTGGAGGGTTACTGAAGACGCAAGACGAACCGTGCCTGGGATATCCCAGCTGAAAACAGCCGGAGGCTGGGGCAGAGCCCCGTGGCCGGGACTGGTGTATCTCCTCCCCATCCTCTGCAGCAGCGCAAGAAACAGAGCCTGGTTTCCCACCGGCTTGAGCATCACCGAGGCAATGACCTCGGCAATTAACCTCCTCTGCTGATGAGAGGCTGGACCCGCACTACACGTGCGCTGCCGGTCATCGGGAACCCTCGTGCCCACGGACCCGCCAGCCCACCACGATAACTGCTGAGCTCTTCCCGGCTATTTCCCCTCAGCGGATGCGCTCGATTTGCATCTTTCTATCCAGCCAGCAAGTTTCACGCAACTTGGAGGGATTTAATTATCTTCCAGAGCTCAAATTACATCTGATGAGCTTTAAATTTGGGCAGCAGCTTCAGTATTAGCCATGAGAAGGTAGACAGGCAGATGAACGGTGCTATGCAGCGTGCAAACCCTGTCTCATTAGGAAAGCAGGGTTAGAGCCCACCAGAGCTCAGTTAAATAGGCACATTACTATTTCTAGTCTCCTGTCCACTCTTCTCATTACTGTTATGACAGGCTTTTAAGTTTGTTTGTTTGGGATGCTGAAAAAACATGCTAGAATCAGAAATTATGTTTAAAATAAAATTACTCACGGGGGGGAAAAAAGAACATTTTTAATGGGGTATTCTAAGAAGGAAAGCCCATGTCCCATCTGCTCCCTGCTTTCCCCCTCAGCACCCGAGCTTGGGAGAGCCCAATCTGAGGGTTTCCTCCATGCAGAAATCCATGTGAGCTACCTGAAGTGCTGGCAGAAAACGTGCCCAGTAGGGATCTGCTCTCCCCTGGATTTAATTCCAGCCCTAAATTGCCCTCAGCCATACAACCCACAGGTTGTTTTCCCAATGTGGACTTCCTGACAAATGCGGGTGGCTTTTCATAGGGAGCAAGTCGCTGCTGCTCCCGACATGAATGCTGGGTCTACAAAACATCGAGTCTCTCCTCCAAAGCACTGGGGGTAGGGGTGAATCCCTAAAGGAAGAAGTAAGAGCTTTAAAAAAAAAAAAAATTGTTTCACCTTCTTCCTATCCAAAACAATTAAACCATTTTGGCTGAAGCCTTCTGCAAGGCAACTTTCTGAAGAAGGCAGCTAGCCATGCAAAGTTTATGCAGGCTATAAAATATTGTGAAGAACCACAAATAACTGGAATATCTAGTCCCAGAATTGGAAGCACCACGTCGGTTTGCCAGCAGGTAGTGCTAGCAGGGACACAGGTGTCGTAATTACACACGATAGATATATGTGCTTGTGCTGAGAGGCAACAGCTGAGTCCTGCACTAGGAGATGTGTGCTGGAGCATCCACTACAGGCAAGGCTGGGAAGAAATTTGAAGGCAGAGGTTGGAAATGGTGCCGATTCAAGGAGATATGAGGGGTTTCCCATGTCCATCCTTGCACCTAGACAGAAAGGGAAAGGGCACACCCCAGCCCCTGACTGCAGATGGATGGATAACAGTAGCTATTAGCGATTTGAACCTGGCTTTATTTTTAATGCAGCCTGACACGAGCTCTCACAACGGGAGTGACAGTCTCCCCCTGAGTGCAAGACCTTTCCCAGGAAGGAGGATTTGCTCTTGCTGCCCTTACTGAAGCACTGTCAGAAATTATTGCATTACAATTGCTAAGCATTTAACGTGCCTCAGCTGTGTCCCTGATTGCATCAATTAACCACAAATCAACTAAGGAGCCAATTTAGGTTTGAAATAGTAAGACTTAATGAGATGTCTGTGTTGCCTTTTCTTTTTTTAAAAAAAAAAGTATGACACCTGAAAGGTGGAGGTTGATGCAGAAGTTTATTGTTATTGTTTTGGTCTTTGTCTTACAACAGTCCTCTTCACAATGATGCTAGGTGTTGTCCATGCAGTTAGAGGCCCTGCTACAAAGAGTTTAAACTTGATACATGGCACTAGGATAATTCTTATTTTACAGAAATTAAGGCCTAGAACCACCTACAGAAAACTCAGCATACTGGGACATAAAGGCACTGAGGACTGCAAAGTTCTCCAATATTATGGTAACAATGAGTATAAATTCATATATCCTAAAATCTCTTTGGGCTGGTTAAACCACAAGCAGATTCGAGAGCAGCTTGTCCTTTCATGGGTGGTGGCAGGTCCTAGCTCTGTGCTCAGGCATGGGTCACTTGGACAAGTTCTATACTTTAATGGTAAGGATGTAAGTGATATTGCAGCTGGTGTCGGTTTAATAAGCTTTTTTCTGTTTCTGACAAATACCACTGATCAGGAGATGCAAGCAGTGGTACTGATGGAAGGAGTTCATCTCCCATCTCACCTGCTGAATGCCTTTGGAAGGCTTCATTACCATGCAAATGGAAATTGCACACAGCCCAGTAAAAATACGTCTGTCAGACTGCACACATTTATAACACCAAATGTTAGCATAACCAGGATTTATAGAGCGAATGAATTTCATCCGGGGCTGGTTAGACTTGGCCTGCCACTGGAAACAATAAGGGTTAATTATGCTTCAGTAATTCTGACATCTTTCTGATGAACAATTCGTCTCGTATTGGACCCAAAAAGCTGCCATGATACTAGGAAACTTTTGACCTTGAAATGGTGGAGGAGGATTTTGACAAAGAAACTGCAAAACTGACAAATGAAAAGGCAACCTACATAGGTACCAAGCAGCAATGAACGCAGTCAAGTGAAGGGGGAAATGATCATCTAACTCAGCCATAATTTTGCAAGGGATCAAGTTGTCGTCTGACTTACGTGGGAGCAAGCCTCCAAGGACATGTCTGCGATGATGCATGCCTTGAGATTAAACACCTAAAGAAAGTTACTGCTCTGTCCTGCTATGGGTAAGCAGCTGGGGACCCAGAGACACTCCTGCAAGGCTGTGGAGTGTGACAATATGGGCACCAAGCTGGAAGCCCTGGAGCAAGGAGCTATGTAGCTTGGGCTGCACAGTGGACGTTCTGCCTGGGAAAGTCAGGAGACCTCAGGATCCAGAGGAAGCAACTGCACTAAACATATGATGTTGTGTTTTTCTTTCTCCTAGTCCACCTCCAGGCACAACTAGCCATGCCTTGGGTAGAGTCCCTGAAGAAAGAAGTCATCCTGCTTTGCCAGAGCCACCTAATACAGAAGGTTGTCCAGCTAAAACCGAGTTGTCCTCTTTATAGCTCTTGTGGTACACCAGCAACTCCAGAGAGTGATTTGCTCCATGCTGGGAGATAGAGCTAAGGAGAGTGGAGTGAATCACCCTCCAGAGTTGTCTGCCTCTCTCCATGATCTGCAAAGGGACTCTGGGTGAGACAACTCCAGCCAGGCACAATCAGACGGAGAAAGTTACACAGGGCAATTTTCTTCCTGAATGATAAGGCTTCCTCAGGTAGTGGAGTACAAACAGCCCCCTTGAGCAACACCAGTGGGAAAGAGTGGAGACTTATGCTCAGAGTAAATGAGGTCCATCCTAGGACCTTAAATGTCACTTAAAATTAGTTGGACAAATCTCCTGTACGTCCTGAATCTCAGTAGAGCTACCCTGCTTACTGAAATAGTCCTAAACTAGCAAGAGGAAAGCTCTAGACCCAGTGTCTCATCTACATCAATCAGCTTCTGTTGAACGTATCTTAGATTGGTGATTACAGGCAAACGATTTATTGATATATCAAAATTGACACATGCACAGTGCAAGGCATTTGCCAATGCCCGTATATTGTATTTACTGCGGAAATACTGGCAAGAAGTCAGGGACAATGAGTTTGGGCCTGATTAACTTTGCGAAGGCCCTCGAGGAAAAAAGACGAAAGCAATTTTTTTAATTTATACTAGAAATCGCTGTTTTCCATGAAGACTATCTAGCTGAAAAATGACAGACCCAAATCTTTGAAAGCACCATTTAAACTAAGAATTGGTGGTTAGTTAGGGGCTGGAATAATTGAGGAAAGGAGAAGACTTGCATGGAGAATTTCAGCTTTTTCCAGAGAAATGAAGCCTGGTAGTTTTGTGCCTTTCCAGTGACCCTTTATGGAAAGAAAGTGCACAATAATTTGTTTTGATGAAGGGTAAACATTTTCTAAAGAACTGCCACAGCAAAAACTCTCACTTGTGGTGGCAGATACCGAGGAAGAAATCATCCTTTTCTGCCCTTGCACTTATCTTTACTGAAGTTATCTACGTTGATTTTCTACTATTTCGCCAACTAATCCAGCTTCCAAATCCTGTCCTCCAAAGCTCTTGGTACTGTCCTCAACACAGAGTCATCCACAAGTTTTATGAGTGCACCCGCTGGGCCATATTTCCCTCTTTACTTAAGAGAATATCATGCAAGACAATGTCATACTCTCAATAAATTCAAGACATATCACATCTGCTGCCTCCTCTTTATCCACTTGGCTGGTTACTCTGACAAGGAATGAAATTAGAAATGGTTTGAGAAAGTTGGTTCTTGAATAATCTATGCTGGCTGTTTTTATCAGCTTATTGTTCCCTAGATGACTACAAAGAGATTGTTTAATAATTTTCTCCTCTGTCTTTCTGGGTATTAGATTACTCCAGTTTCCTGGATTCTTCTTTTTCTCCTGAAAGATGAACTGCCCTGCTTGCCCCCCTCAATTCCCCAGCTACAGGGAATTTGCAGAGATAACCTCTAAAGGTCTAGGGATCTCCTCACCTGACTGCTAAGTGCAGGAGGGAGAACTTCAGCTGTTCCTCAGGATGCCATTACTTCTCTAAATATTCTTTAACCAAGTCTCTTCCTATTTTGGTCTGCAGTGCTACTTCTTTGTTTAAATGTAATAAAGTGGAGGTCACAGTTTACCTTTCACCAAGAAGGCTGAAGAAAACAAGGCTTTCCTCAACACGCCAGATATTCTTAGCTCTTATTTTTCATTAACTAATGAACCTATACACTCCTTAGTCTTCCTTCTAATTCTAACAGATTCTAAAAACTGTTCCAGTTCCCATTAGTGTTCCTTGTTATCTGTAGCCTGTCCCTCTGTGTATTTATGCATGCGCTCTTCCTTCATCATGTCTCTTTTTTCTTCTTGTGTAACTTTTGGGAGACTCCCTCTCAGATCTTCCAGCCATGAAAGGACTCTTTGTGTAGCCATCTGAATTTTCCACTGTGCCGCAGCAGTGCAATTCCCACGCCATCTAGAGACTGCAATGACACGTCTGGCTGGACTTTGGCTCTGTATATCAGCAAGTCTCAAGCAAGAGATTCACGGAATCTCAAGTCTCTTGCTTGTCTCAAGCAAGTCGAAGGCTTTGCTTACTGCAATGGAGACAGTTCTTTGGCTTCAAGGAGTTTCCTGGATTCATGAGGATGAGCATGGTATCCCACACCATGAGGTCTGATATGTCCCTTTGGGCAGGACTCAGTTTCCTAAACATGGATTTGTAGGGATGTTCTGTGGTGCATGTTCAGCTGCTGCTCCAGAAGAAAAGGCATTGATAAACCTCATGTCCTATCCACCAGCCACGTGGGGATGCGCTGGTTATCCCAAGGCATCCAAATGGCACTAGGTACCTGTATTTAGAGATCAGAATCATTCTTTTCTACCTTTTCAACTTGTCCACTCAGAAAAGACATACTGGAGAAGACTGATCCATCACTGGCAAGGGAGTGACCTGGGTGCTGCAGACAGCTTCCTTATCTGCTAGTGAATTGAGCACTAAGAGCCCCAAAATCTGAGATGAGATGAAGTCACATTTCTTTTTTAAGCATTCCATGCGTCCCTTAAAGACATGATTGAAGGAGATATGGTAGAGGCAGGAAAGAGATGCCAGAACTGCTAACAGATGTAGCTACAGAAAATTGGTTTATGTGAGCCCAGAAGCTTGGCGCATAATGGTCTGGGAAGTGCTTTCCTACTTACTTGCCAAACATAAGCAACACCTAATATTTCAGAAGTGCTTGAGCTATCCTAGCAACACATACACATCTCTTTACAAAGGTCTGGAGCATCATCTCTACTTGGTTTCTTTTTTGTGACTCCAGCCACGTCACATTAAAAGCAGAGATGCACACTGGTCAGAAGAGCAATTTAATGAGCTCCCCAAGCTATAATGTGAGCCCTGAGTTCTGCCACAAAATGGCTTGTGAGATTTTTTTTTTAAAACAGCATGTGGGTTAATTTTTGCCTGCCAAATGCCTTTTAAGTCTTTAGAGCTTATCTTGTCAATTTTCAGCTGCGACCATAAGGCTAGAAAATGAAAAAACTAGAACATAAAACTTGCTATTGCTTTGCAATATAATGGCTCCAAAGCAAGGGTTAGAAAGAAAAAAATGACAAGTACGTTGGAAGAATGAGTAGCTTCATTGATGCATTGCTGGTGGTACCCATGGAGCTACCCCAACACATATAGACCTTTTATATCAACTAACGTGAGCCAAAGGTCCCAGAAGTGATGGTCCTTGCAGAATGGGGTTGAATTGTGTTAGTCTTTTATTTGCTACCACACCACGAGCCCAGCCATGCTCTTCCACTGGCCAGACGAAGTGAGCAGGAGTGATTTTGCCACAGGCAGTGAGAAAAGCAAGCTGCAACGCTGGGGGCTGGTCTCAGCAGGTCCTGCAGGGAAACGGGATCTGCTGAGAAGTCCAGGAATAAATGTGAGGCACCACAAAGAACCGAACGGCGGATGATGCTCACTGAGCTCTGGGTCTTCTGCTGTCAAGATGCTGTTTCCATGTTGCGCAAGTCCAGAATAACATCACGGCAGTTACTCGGTGTCCCCGTGCAGAAAGTGGGAATCAGTTACTGAGAGACCTTTGGTGCTTTGCCTGACAGTCTCCCCATGTCCTGAGTGACTCTGCCTGTGGCACGTGAATTGCATGTCAGTTCACTGTCAATACTGTGTATTCACTGACTGTTCACTATCCACGCCGCCTCTGTTCACTGCCACTACTTTTGTGTTGTAAGCAAAGAGCTCCTTACAGGAAAGGGTTGTCTTTCCATCCACGTTGGGAAAAAGAAGAAAATGATTCCCAGTTATTCATTTCAACTCAAGAGCATCTCTGGTCCACCTGATTTTATCAGGCCTTTTAAATTCACGTGCCGCTAATACAGCCATGCTCATGACTTGCCAATATACATACTCGCCTTGAATCCCTGGGACGGATCTAGCGTCGGCCACCCCAGCTCTGCGTGCGGGGATTTAGGCAAGTCAGGGATCTGACTCTGACACTTTAAGAGACCATGCCACAGTGACTTTCCAAAGGCAGCCTGGGTTACGAAAAATGCCATCCCTGCCCAGCTGGTTGTGTCATTAATTCAAGAAAGAGAATTACCTCAAAGAACTTGTGAAGATGCTAACATGATATGGGTTTTAGCATCTGTGTTCTTTCCCAGTTGTAACCTTTGCTGCCTGCATTACGAGACATGCCTGAGCTTCGCTGATGGACCGTGCCAGAGCACTGACCACAGCAATGCATGGGGCAAACTGAAAAGTTAAAGTACCCTGGGGGAATACATTAGAAACAAGGCAATTTTAGAAAGCCTGCATAAATGCCGTCTGGAGGTAAAAAAGACCTAGATGAAGATTCTTGTCTATGTTTTCAAAGACATTACAAACTTGCCAAACTTCTCTTTAATAATTCTGAGTATTTCACACATCACAGACTTGAAACATCAAGAGATATCCCACCCTTTTAATTATTGTGTCTCTTTCTCTCAAGGAGATGTCGCTACGGAAAAAAAAAAACTATAAAAAAGAAACAAATAATGCATATCATTATGATAGGGAGAAAAAACAATAATAGGTAATACTCAAAAGGAAAACAAGGTTATTGCAAACTGAAAGTCAGGAAAGGAATAATTTCAACACCAATAAAGTTGTCATCATAAAAGCATTTTATAGAAAGGGCAAAGAAATACTGTGATACAAAGATGTTCATAAAATGTGATTTGAGAAATATCCATCCATCCATCCAATTCAGATGGATTTCTAGTGTCATGCCTTTGTGCGTTTTAAATATTTGTGGAAAATAATTTAGGCATTGTTTCATATTGTCTGCTAAATAGAATATGTTTCAAATTAGAGCCTGGTGCCGAGTTGTTTGGTGGTAATTTGTGAGATGAAAAATTCTCTCAGTATTGGTATGTGGTTTTGATAATAAGGCTAACAATGACCTTTAATATCTTATAGCTTCAGATTGCTTCATGTTAACTAATTAACTAATCACTTTCTTATTCTGAAGAGATTCCCTCTTTCTGCCCAGAAGACAGGCTCTGCATGGATAGCTGAAGGGCAAGAGCAGTCAGTGAGTAAAGTCACCGTCATAAAGAGCCGTGGAGGTCCGAACTGCTCCACGCTTCGGGTCTGTGTCAGTGCCCACTGGGCTCAAGGGGAAAGACCCCAAAGACCTTCACTGGGTGCTAAATCAAACCCTCGCAGGATGACGAAAAGGGGCTCATCGACCCTTTCTGTAAACGAGCCTGTCCCCAGCCAAGACCCGAGGATTTTTCCCTCCGTGCAGGCTGGCACTGTATCCCAGGGGTCCTTGTAAGCACACACATGTAATTTCATGAATGACGAGAGAGCGCTACCACAGGTTTTGGAGCAGGGATGTGCCTTTCTAGGTCACCCATCAGGAGAGACACTGTAGTAGGGTTGGGTGTGGTTTTATTCTCATGGACTACCCACCAACAGCCTAGAGTTTTCTCACCTCTCATGATTTTATTCTTTTAACTTAGTTAAAAATATATCATTATTTAAAAAAATATTTTTTAAAAATATACCATTATTTTAACTTAGTTGATTGATTCTTCGTGAGGTTTTTATTTATTTACTTTATTTTGCAGACTAATTGTGAAAGCTGAGAGTACTGGTGTGAGATTCATGGTTTGATGTGACTGGCCACCCAAACTGTATCACCCAGTCCATCTCCTTTCAGTTTTGATCAAATAACTCCTACAGAAAATGAACTTTTCTTGGCTACATCTCCACACACAGCCTTGAAACATGTACATTCAAGTACTGTCTGGACACCAGATTTTGTGTCTAGACCTGATGTCTTTGTGTGCATGAAGCAACTGGTAATATTCTAGAACTAAAAATTTGTTTCAGTCTCTATCTCTATGCAAAAGCATGACAAATATTCCCAGGGGGCTTTTGGTAGCAGAAGAGATCAAACAAATACAAAATTTTATAAGGTAGATACATTCACAAGCCAGATAACTCCCTGCATGTGAGAATCACAGGCTATTTGCTCGCAGATGTTTAAAATCAGCAAAACATGACCTGAAGATATTTCTCCTCAGGACCTGAATCCTGATCCCTTTTTTACAACTGCTCAGCCATTGCTGGAGTGCTGGGATACTGTTTTTGCTGGTTGTACAATATCCCTGTGCTCAAGTTTTGAGATAAGGCAACTTAAGGCCCTTTTTGGAATTTTGGATCTGGCTAGGCTGTCCTGAAAACTTTTCATTTAAGTTTTATGACCATGTTCACATTTGAACTGCTTTCTATACCTTCACACAAAATAACTGTATATCCGTAATCCCATTGCACTGCATCCCCTCTCCCAAGGGTCTGGGGTGTACAGGGGTACCCTGTCACAGCAGAGCACTGCGCTTTGATCTGCTGAAGAACTGGGTCTAGAGCAGCAGAGAATTACACTCAGCTCTCTCAAGTCCCAGTACTTCACCTATTATTTTAAGAAAGTTGTCCCCGGAGGTATTAAATAACCACAAAGTGCTGCTGCAGCAAAGCTAAAGATTTACTAATAATGTTAAACTAACACATCATTTTTTTGCAAGGCAGCATTGGCACAGAGCTCTGCTACGTACCATAAGTACATCTCAAGCTCTCATAAAAGTAGAGCTAAGAACATTTCTGGTGCCAGACCTGACGTCCGCTGATGTCAATAGACGGAGCCTGCGGATGCCAGTGGAGACACAATGCTCAACAGGCTGAGAACTGGCCTCATCTTACCTGATGTTTCTAAAAGCCTTTTCAGAGCTCCCCAGCTGCTCTAGCTGAATCCAGCAGCTCTCAGGTTGAGGAGGAAAAATGGTTCTTTAGCAACTCCCGAAAGTAGGTTCGATCTGTAGAAAATGTCAAACTGGAAATTCACGTGCATGATACAAATGATGTCGGCACCCAGAGAGATGCAAATCAAGGAGGATTTTTCCTGATGTGCATTCAGCTGCTGTCCATGGGAACCGTGTGTGTTTCTGGCAAGGGGACAGAATTTGTCACCTGGGATTCATGAAGGAGGATGACATTTCTCTGGTGCTTTTCACATCTTCCTTTACAAATGGGCAGTTTTGCATCTGCCTGGCTCTGGGCAGCCTTGCAAGTCATTCAAGGAGAGGAATAGGACAGAGTGGGTGAGAGATTGTGGGATCTCCATTGGAGAGGGGTCAGCACTTACTGAGAAAAGTCAAAGGGAGAACACACATTTTCTTTGCTGCAAAGACTGTAAGGTGGGAAGAAAAAGAGAAATGAAATCCATTGGTCCTGCAAGCTAGCGAGCTCCCAAGTGGGTCCTATCTGAAAGAGGATCTCAGAAGGACCTTTTGAACTACTTGTGAAATACAAGAAACCCTAGCAACATTATATTGCTGTGCCACGATGTGAGCAAGCACAGTGAATAGGAGCACAGGCATCGCAAGGGCCAAACGGGCTGGACAGAGCCCGAAAGCTAAAGGAGGAGAAAATGGGACAATCTCCCTGGAACGTGGAGATCTCCTCTCCCGGTAATCTCTCCTTCTTCCAGGAGAGCAGAGGGTTGTTTATGAACCTGTCCTGAGCCTTTCCTGTCACTGCCAGGACTTGCTGAGACTTTCCAAGTTGAGGAGGAGTCCCAGGATGAGAGAAACGGGCAGGAAAGGGGCTTCACCCAGCTCAGGGAATCTAGAACAATTCTCAGTGATGCTGCGGGTGATCCAAGTAATACCGACCCCCCCAGGTTGCTGTCAGCCTCAAGCAATGCAGAAGAAAGAGGATACAGCATTGAGCTGATAAATAACTAGAGGATGCAAATAAGATTAATGCCAGCCACTATGGCTCTATGGAAAATAGGTCTTATCATAGAAATGCTGTTTCTTCCTCATATGGGCTTCTGAGTGAAGCAGAAGGAAGGAACCCCATGTGAGCTAAGTGCACTGTAAGCTGATGAACTGGCACATCTTAGAAGGACGTGGTGTGGGATGGTCATCAGATAGAAACTTAAAGAATACCAGTCTGATGCTCAAGACACTTTTATATTCTCACTAAAGCTTTTTAAGTAAATGTGAAATCACTGCTGATAATGTTTGCCATGTTATTGCTGGTGACAGGATGGTAAAGAACAAAAAAGGCAGGGAATGGATCTGCAATAATCTGGATGATACAAAAAAAAAAAAATTTGTAATGAATGGTAATATTATTCCTTCAGGGAAAAGGAACTTATGTCTTGCCATCCTGGAAGAGCCATGTCCTGGAAAGCCATGAGTTGGCTGAGGATGTGGTGTCAGGGTAGATCAGCAGCTGAAGAGCTCATGGGACAGGGATGTGATGTGTGAATTGTGTATATCTTAAATACATGCAATTTCTGCTTTATTTGATTTACAGTGGGTGCTTCTGAGCTGTTTTTCCCCTGAAGCAGCCAATATCAGCCTTCATCAGAGGCACTGGTAGGATCAGCCAGCTGGTGTTTCTTCCACCTGGGATAATTGCAGTGAAGAAGCAGCAAAATCAAGAAAGCTTGTTTTATACAAAGGTGCCCTCTCCAATGGGGACACGGTTGCCTCACAAAGGTTGAGCTGATCCTTTCAGCACTGTGTTTTCTCCTATCCACCCACCTGCCTATATTCATGGTATTTGACTGAATTAAGCATTTTTGTGTCTTTCATATCAAGCCAACTTGGGACACAGCACTAGAAAAGTTTTAAGGGACGGAAAACGACATGACAGCGGCTGCTGACAGACGCACAAGTGTTTTCTTGGGAAACCAGGGCAAAAATCTGCCCTTGTGTGTTCTATGTTATGTTCTTGATATACACAGTAAAATATGAGAAGCTTTTTGGTCTGACTGATTTTTTAGCCATGTTAATAAGATTCTAGCAGTAGTATGCAACACAATTAAAAATAATTAAGGTAATTATAAGCGCTACGTAATTTGACAAGGCTGCAATAATAGTTTTTAAATGCTTGCCTGGTTATATTAGGATTTTAAAGTGGGGACAAGTTTTACAGACGGGGAGGCAAGCAGATAGCATTATCAAAATGCCCTGGGAGGGATTAGGAGATGGTTATGGATGTAGGCATCCACGACACCACGGCAGCTGGAGCATTTCCCGGGGTGCTCCAAGGCTACCCTCTCTCCAGATACCAACCTTAGAAGTAGATGTAGCTGAACACCTACTCATCTACTTCTACTGCCTCAGGTATTTGCTTCAGGTCCTGCCGAAGCCCTTGCTTCCCCGCCACGCGTCCTCTCACAGTCTGTCTGAGAGCAACGTGTCTGTGCCTGCCAGGAAATATGTGTCATAGCTCCTCTGACATAGGTGCCTTTGCAGATTCATCTCCCTCGTTAGAGCTGGCAACTGTTTAAATGAAGAGCGCAAAGGTATTCTGATGCTGCCTGCTGCACCTGAGTGTTTTATGGTTTTACTTAAACCTTTCAGTGCGCTACTGCCCGCAACATTGCTGGGGAGGGAGAGACGTGCTGGTGAAAAAAAAGTTCAATTTCCATGCAAGATGGTGTCTACAGTTGTCCATTTGCTCTCCAAAGGACAGGGTCACACTATTGTCACAGTTTTTGTCATTTGCTTTAGGGAGCGTTGGAAGCTTCCACATGGTTCACTTGCTATTCTGCTTCCAGAGACATGGAAACGCTCCAAAAAAAGGGAGACCTTTAAAGATAAATTACTAAAACCCAAAACCTCTGCTTTCCTGCTTGCCCAGCTTTGGCACCTTGACAGTGGCATTTAGCTCGATGTGCTACTAAACTGACATTTTTCACAGTGCTTTTCTCACTTAGTCATCTCTAGCGGCTTGAAGCAAGCCTGCTGCTCTCTGAGGTCTTCCACATCCTCAAGCTCCATCATTAGTCGTACATTTTGTACCCAGAAAAGCACTGTGGCAGAAGTCTTGTGTTGTTTTCCCCTTCCTGCCATCTCCTTGCTCTCCCGTGAAATGCTAGGAAGCGGTGAGTACTTCTGCCTGTTGGACTCCTGTGTCTTTGCTCATGGCTTACCCCAAGCATGCAAGTAGCTAGTGATGGGTGGGTTTTGCCCTGGTCCAGCCTCCCTAGGTAGAGCTGCGCATCTCAAACAGATACTTACTCCTCTCATGCCTGTGCTCTACACCATTACATTTTCCTTATCTGAAAACAGCCAGCAATGAATCCTCAGGTCTGCCATCCCAGTTAATTTGTGCCTCTGTTTAGTCCTCTGAGATGTTTCCAAATCAAGGAGAATGGGACTGAGTTGGTGAGAAGACACTCAGGCGTGCTGCTCTCTGGATGTGTCCCTTGGCTGTCGCATGCTCTGAAACCTCTTATTTTCCTATGGAAAATGGGAAAAACCAGCACTGAAGTGATGACTGTCCACCACAGGGATGAACAATCCTCTATGCAGAGCCTGTCTCCATATTAAGGCTAGCTGCCTTCTCCTGGCAAGCCACATTGTGCTTTAGCCTCACCTGCAATCCACCTGCAGATACTTCTTCTGTGGCAGGGTGGGAGTCATCACCATTAACGCAGCTGACTAAACATGATGCATCTGATCTAAAGCAATCTTCTAGGTCTCTCCAGAGTCCAACCAAGAGAAACAGATGTGCCCAAAGAGTGGTTTGGCCTAGTCTTGGACATATTTTTTCTTTTCTTTTTTTTTAAAGGATGTTTTTCAACAAGGATGTACTAGACCTTGCAAATTCTACCCTGGATGACACTCGCTATGAAGGATGGGAGTGTGAGAGGGACAGAGTCACCTCTTAGGTTACCGGGAGATGGGCATAACTTATATTAAACAGGAAATTCTGGTGTGTCTAGTGTGAGACAAAATAGATGGCCCAGGAAAGAGGTTGGAGAATTTCTGCATTAGACCCTCCTTCGCTGCCGGAGTTGTAAGTTACAGCATTTTCTCCACCTCCATCTCAAGAAAAGAAAGCAAAATCTCTCTAGATGCTCTTTCCCTGGGTGTGGAGGTTGAGTCTATTTTCATATCAGCTATTTCAGGTGTTTACATCTACTACAGCAGATGTGTCAGTCCTAGAGCAGAGGTGGGCCCCGAAGGAGAGAACATGGGCACCTGCCTCCTTCAGGATGCTCGGCCCATGACTCAGTGTGCTGGGGATCAACCCAGGAAGGCATTGCTATTTTCTTCCTCATCACAAGCACCAGTGATGCAGATAGCACAGCTCATGTACTGAGGAAACAAACAGGGAAAACTATGTCTAGGTCCAATCTCAACACCACCCTCATTCCATTTAGCATCAAAACCTGTTACCTGGGTGCAAATTGCCCGCACTAGATAGTTGTGCAGAAGCTGTGGAGCACCCCATGCTTCGTGAAACAGCTGACGGCTCTTTCTTAGAATAGAATCATAGAATCATTTAGGTTGGAAAGGACCTACAAGATCATCGAGTCCAACCGTCATCCATGCCCACTAGACCATGTTCTTGTTGTACAGGTGTATGTGAGGGTGGACACGCAAGTTGCAGCCTGGGGTCACTGCTCCAAGATACTTGGTGATGAGTGAAACCTCGCAAAGAGGAAGAGCCTGAGTAAAGGAGATGAGAGAAAACCAGAGCTGGCGGGAGGCTGCAGCCTTTCAGCTACAAGCCCCTAGCCAGCTTTGTCTGAAATTCGTCTCAGCAGCTGTTTCCACCAGTGGGTTGGTGGAGAAGGGCATTGCTTGTCAGCTGTCACCACTGTTTCGCTGTTCCCTTTGCCTTAAGTGAGAGCTGAATGTGGCAGGCAGCTCAGGGAAGGAAAGAAGAGCCTGGTTTATTTATTCGACGCTTGCCAGCCCCATGGCTGAAGGCCCTCTCTGAGTAACAAGATTAGCAGTTTCAGGTCACTGCCACCGTCACAAACATCTGCTCTGACTAATAGCATAATTGTATGGCCCTTCTAGCTCCGGGTTTGCTCAGGGCTGCAACACTTTTTGTATTCAGTCTGTTACTAGTCATATCGTTTGCAGCATCTGTCAGAGGAAACGATGTTGAGACATTCACCTAACCGGCCCGAGGGTTGGAGCATGCTCAATCTTCCCTTGCCTTGCAGAGTCCGTAGTCCTTACGCACCCCACCAGCAGCCTGGGGGCTAGTGTGGACCCAAGAGTGGACTGACCAGTACAGCAGGGACACAAAGAGAAATGTGAGTCTTGCTACCGGCTCTTGGCTGCCCTGCTTCCCCTTCCTCATAGTGCTTGTGCATCCCAGCTCAGCTCTGCAAATTCCCTAGGTCCCAGGTGCTGGGTTGACCACCTCTACTGGGGCATTTCCCAGTCAGATTCCCAGAGGAGGAGACATACACCAGCAGCGTGCTGTGGCTGGAGAGCTATATGTCTCTCCATTTCTGTTAACCCCATGCCACGACATTTACTGTGGCAGGGTTAGGAGCAGAGTACGCACGGCACAGAGTTCACATCCTGCATGGCACGCTGGTGAGTGTACAAGTCAAAAAACAATGCGGTGGTGGTTCAGCTCCTTTAAAATGCTTTTTATTTGAGGAATGATCTCCATCAGTGTGGAACCTTGGTTGCTGAAAGAGCTTTCTGAAAATTTGCTGGGGAGCTGGATTCCTTGGCTGGACCACTTTGCAGCCAGTTCTTTCCCCAGCTCCCTGCTGGTGGCTCCCTAGGTCTCTAGGGGATGCTTGTGGCAGAGACGAAAGCTGGGCATTACGTCTGAAAACTGAGTTCCTTGGCATGAGGGCACCAGTAAGAAGAGGCAAGTCAAACCAGAAACTGTGGTGCGTTCACCTCTCCGTCTCCCTGTCATGTCTCACGGCTGGGGTGCTCTGCAGCTGGGCACTGTTGTTCACCTAGTGTAAGCGTTACTTTGGAAAAAAGAGGCAACAAAAAGGGTCTGAGATCATAGCCTCTTTCTCTGGTTGTTTTTACAGGTTATTCTTGCAGTAGCAAGCACCAGGCCAAGCCAAGCCCATTTTCCCCTCGATTTGTATCTCAAAGCAGATTGACTTCGGTGTACTAGAAGACATGAACTTCAAGAGATGTTTTTTTGCTGCAGTTGGGGTATGTATGTGTCTCTCCCACTTGCCTTCTTTCCCAAATGGACTTGTCAGCATGTAGTTAGGGTTTCAGTGCTGCTGCATCCTCTCTCCCTGTAGAGCCATCTCAGGCGCTTTGCTCTGTGTGGTTTCCTACTTGCACAAAGCATGGCAGGAGCATAATAACCTCAGAGACATTTACTACTGTGTTGCTTGGGGTGCAAGCTGGTAAGGAGTAGAGACTCAGCTAAATGGTGGCAATACACAAAGCAATTTAATATTCTTATTTTATCAGGACAGCAGGTTAAAAAGAAGTGTTACGAATTGCCTAGTTTTTCAGACACCCAACTGAGCTACCTTGAAGAAACCTGATTTATAAGAAAAGCTGAAAATTCCCTACCTGAAAATCAGACCCTTTAAATGATGTCAAAATGCAGACCCCAAGACTGTTATCTGTATCATAAAACATTCTGGAAAATCTTAGCCGAGGGTCTTCTTCGTAGGCTATCCTGTGGGAGCTAGGGCAGCCATTGGCATTCTGCAAAAGGCTGAAGAGTAGAAGGAGAATTTCAAACACAAGAGATCCTGCCTGGCTGATTTCTCTACTTGCAGCAGTGAGAAATACTTGCTAAATTAATAGACCAAGTATTTTCTTGTCATGTAAGTTCAGTCTACCTTATTAATTATGGTTTCATTCATTTGGTGCATGACTCTTGCTGGTCACTAGATGTCACTAATAACGAATGAGAAAGAGGAGAAGAGGGGGAACTTCTTGGGGAGGCAAATTGTTACAGGAAATAGTGCCTGTGAGTGCCTTGGAGCAGACCTCTCTTAGCAAAAAAGCGGCACTCAAGCACAGGCATAGCTTAAAGCAAAGCTTTAATTGAAGTTAAGAAGGTGTCTTGGTATGTTGTGGCATCAGATGCACTCTGGTTTCAATGAACTGGGAGCCCTGGCTGGGATGCACTTCTAAAGGAGAGGTGTCATCGCTTGTCCGCTTCTGTAAGCAGGATTGTTATTGTCTTTGTTGCCTGCCCTAGACATGCTGCCCAAAACAGGTCTGGAGCCAAGGAGCTCTTTGAAGTGTTGAGAACAAGACATGTATGAACATGCTTTCTTGTCTCCCAGGCCATCAAATTAGTCCCCAGCAGGACAGATTGGGCAACTGTCATTGCAAGAGCCTTCCCAAAGTGACAGGGTGCCACACCTCACTTACCTTTTTTTTTTTTTTTTCCCAGTGCATGGAAAGCTTCCTTCCCTATTTCCCACCACCGGAGGGAAAGAAGTGGACTTGAGCAGGCCAGTGTAAAACGCTTATCCCCAGCTGCCAAGTCGTTCCACAGAGGTCTGCTCAGGAGTCCCTGCAGCGTGGGGACAAACAGTCCAAGGAGACCAGGACACTGCTATGTCATATGGGGTCTCCTGAGGAGCAGGGAGTCATCGCATGTCTGAGACTTTGGCATGCATTTACTCAGGCACTTTTACTCAGCACTGAGTAAGCCTTTAATCTGACTTATTCATAATACATAAAAAAGTCTTTATGACACTTTACGATGCATCTTCTGACACAGAGCCCATTGCTTTTGGAGGAGCTGCCAGCAGACATCACATACTTCAGGGACTTTAGGGAACTTGCTGCTTGTTAGCATAAGCCCATGCCTTAGCGCTGATTTAATCCAATAAGCACAACTACCATCATACCATTAGTTTGATGAATAGATACAGCCAAAGCCTTAGATGTGTTTTGCTCAGGAGTGAATCCATTAGGGAGTGAAGGTCATCCAGCCCCCCTCATCCGCATGTCAGCTGCATCCAGCTCTGCTGTTTAGGGCACTTTCAAGTTACATTTCTTTTAGCCCTAGGCTGTGTCTTCACTGGGAATGTCAGTGAGTTGTGCCAGAAAATTAGACAACACAGGAATTAACATTCCCTGGGATGTAACTAGTCAAGCATAACCTTAGGTCCACATCCTGTGGTTAGATATTTACAGATCTCCATGAAAATAGCCTCAGGTCTGCTCAGTTCCAGCCCGTTGTCTCAATCCTATGTGCTCATTTGATTTGGCTGCTTATGGGGACCTAAAGATGGGCTGGACAAGGCCATCCTTCACCCTGATCTGCCCGGTGATGTCCAAAATGTTGGAGAGGCTTCTAGCAAGAGGGAAGGAGAGGAGATGCTCCCACTCCTCTCTCAGGGCAGCAAGAGGAACTCAAGCAATGCCATCAGCAGAGGGAGAGACAAAAAAAAATGACAATAAGAGGTTGAGAGATGAAGCCGAGACTTTTAATTTGTAGAGCTGAGTACAGTGATTTTCTGACAGTCTTCCCTGCAGTAGCTCCGCTGTATCTACAGGCTGGCAACCTCTGCAGCCCCAGACAGGACAATCAGCAACTAGCCGTCTCCTTGTTCCTTTTCCTTTCATGCCTCGTTTTGTTGGTTTCTTTGTTTCTTGGCAGAAATACCTGCCAGATACCAGTGGGTTTAGCCAGTGGTAAAATCCCAACATTTCCAAAGTAATTTTTGTTTTAAATCAAATTTCAGCATAAAATGCTCTTTCCTCTCCCTTCTCCAGAAATGTCTAATGAGAATAATCAAATTGGATGGTCTTGACTACGTCAAATCATTCTGTTTCAACAATACCTAAATGCTCCATTTCCATAAGGTACACAAATTTTTCTTCTGTAATAATGAAGCATTATACCAGCAAATATTAAAAACATCACTGAAATATAATATTAAAATTAATATTTGATATTATCCTAAAAGTTCAAGTGAAATTAATGGAAATGGGTGAGTTGAAAGAAGAATTTATTTACTTTACCTCAGCAGCATGAGATGATTTCATATTATCAAGAGAAACTTAGCAAGAGCTTTTTCCAGTACTTTCCTTGTTCTAGTCTGTAATTTTATGAAGACCTGCATAGTTCTGAGAAAATGAAAGGGAAATGCCCTGTTCTGGAGGAAAATGGTTGTGCTGCAAAAGCTCCAACCAATATTGCTTCTAAAACTTCCTCAGAACCACCTCTTCCCCTGCCCTGAGTCCTCCCCACTCTCTGCTATAGCTGGTATCCGCATCCCATCAGAAGTCCGGTGTCTAATCAAGGGAGGTTCTACTGGGTGACCAACACGGCCTCTGCCCAACTCCATTTTCACCCCACTTATCCTGGAGGGGGATGACGAGTTCAAGCCACCCTTGTTACAGAGCAGCCACGTGTGGGAGAGAGGCCAGGAGGAAGGCAGAAGCCACGTTACGTGATGGTTTCCACCACCGCCAGCCTTTCGCCCAGCTAAGGCTCTCGCTGACGCGTGGTGTTAAGAGTGTGAAGCTGTTCAGCGCACCTACGTGTGACGGGCGGTCACGAGAAGTTGGGGATCACAGGCGGTTCATAGAACAGTGAGGGTCCAGATCTCCTTTTAGCACCAGCCCGCTGCACAGTCTCCTCCTTTGATGTACTGAAGGGTTATTCCTTCTGCAGCAATTTGAGCAGTCGTATGCATGTCCTCTTGTGGTCCACGTACCAGAACTTTGCAAGCCAGGATATGTTCACTCTGTTCTTCTGTGTGAGACTTCCCCTAACCTCCAATGAGGAGACAAATATTGGATTTTGGTAATTATGAAGCTATTTAAGCAGAAAACCCATGACTCCAAAACATACAAAGACACTCACTAGGCTTCTCAATAATCCATGGACCAGTAAGGGGCTGACAAGCAATGCATCATTCTTCCTACCCGGAATGAATTGATTCTGTCACCAGCAAACTAAATGCAATCAAGCTCTTGACTTGAATCATAAATTGTACTTAAGTCACAGTTAGCAGTAAAGTGAAGTGAAGCAGTTAAAAAAAAATGTCTGGCAAAAGGATGGACCAGCAAATAGTCCTCGATAAGGAAGGGAAATGTAAATATTTTATTTCAGTATGTGGAATACTTTCTAGTTTTCAGAACTCCATGCAGTAGAAATGTAGAGACTTGTAGCATGTTAATATGATATATCCCGTCATCCTGTATTTTTCCCATATAACCAGAGTGCCTGACCAAGTGATTATCAGGGTGTTTAGGTCCTGGGGGTCTGTTAGGTCTAATCCGCTGAGAAAAAGTATCTTTTCTTTAGTAGACCAATCTGCTGGGTAGACAGACATTGAGACAAAAGTCCTTACAAAAACCCCTCCTTGTAAGGGAAATCTACAGAGCGAGGAACCTGCTGTAGGGGGAGAGATGGACTGCACTCATGGTGGTTCACCTAACACGGACCTAATCGTCCTTTCTCCTGGAAACTGTATCTGAAAAGATATCACCAGGGAGCTTGTCTTGGAAAGCTGTGCAGAGAGGGGGCACAGTGTGGTAAAGGATCCCTTCCACACTAGCAGCAGCCAGCCAGCAACGTAGTCCTCCGGCTGGGAGCTGGGTCTCTCTATGAAACGGCATTAATGAAGATGGTCTCTGCAATGGGTCAAAAGGAGGGGAAACACTGGGCGACAGGAGAACAGCTTGGTAGAGGAAGAGACAGACACACTCAGGTGCATTGAAAAACTGTGTCAAGGCTTCCTCTGCTGGGAACTGGGGTAGAAGGGTGGGCTTTTCCCCCCTTTGCTATGAATGGGTCCACTGACACTGAATTTGCTCTTTATTGCTTGGCAGAGGCAGCCCTGGTGCAGACCTTGCTTGTGACTTGCAGTCTGCTGAGTGTGTCTCTGCTGCACTAGCTCAGCTCTTGAGAGGAGGAGATCACCTGGCAAGCAAGGATGCGGTAGGGAATCTCTGATAACAGGAGATGCCTTAAGTCAGGGGACTCAACCATGTTCCCTTCTGAGCATACTCGGTCAAGGGGTAATCCACGGAGACCTGCAGGGCAGCCAAGTCCTCCTCTGCTCCCCCTTCTGTCACTCTCTGGGCTCTCCTTCCAGATGTAGACTGACTTCATAAACATATCAGACATCATGAGTGGGGGAAGTACAAGCAATTTTCTTCATCTAAGCTTTACCGAACAAAACAGAAAGAAAAATACTGCATTATTTCTCAAATGAGTTAGGGATAGAGCTGATTAAAAAGTGTGTGACAGAACATATTCCTCCTTGAAAATGCTATTTCATCAAATAGGCTACTTCTGAACGCATTAATTTCAAAGGAAATGTGTTTTTAAAACAAGGCTGGAAGAAAAAAAAATTCAAGAGTTCCTTCCTGAGCCTGTTATCTCTGAGATCTTCCGGGGCATGGCTGCAAGCCCACAGCTCTGGTGGTGGGTGAAGTCACCAGGAAGCACTTGCAATGGTTGATTGTAATTAATAGATTTATTAAATACAGAAATGATTAACTGACATGGCTCAGACAAAGTTTGAGAGATTGAGGGTGACACTGAGGGGGCAGGATTTGGTCAGGCTGGCCTGGGTGAATGAGGGAAACTGTCTGTGTCCCTCGGGTGCCATTCATTAAAGACACACTGAGTATGACACACAAGGCAGGAGAATTCAGCAGCCTAAAAAATGAGGATATGGATATGACACTGAGAAGCAGGGAGGTGTTGGGTGTGGGGGTGCAAAGGACAGACCGTTGGGTATGGAGGATGCTCTAGCAAAAAGGCAGAGCTGATTTGGAGAGGTGCAAATAGGAGTGCAACTTGAAAGACAGTGCTTTTGCTCCGGTCACCTCAGGACTGGCAAGGTCTTGACTCAAGTGTTGTGCCCAATTCTTGTGCTTCAAGAATTATGTAAAGGCACTGCAAAAAAGGCAGTGCAGAAGAGCAAGAAAGAGGGGCCAGCCATAATATGCAGTATGTGAGGAAAGAACTGGTTATCCCAGGAAAGAAGAAACTGAGCAGAGACTTTCAATGATTTTTTAGTAGGTAAGAAGTGGTAGGAAAGAGATAAGAGTCTAATTACTCTTTTTGTTGGTGCTAGGAGGAGAAAAACAGAAAAATCAGCAGAAACTTCTCATTTTCACAAGCACTTCTTGTGCTTTCTCGCAGCCTAACCAGTTGACCTCAAAGACGAGTTTTGATTCAACCAAAGCAGGATACCTCTATCAACCTGCAGCGATACATTTCTGGTTTTGTTCCAGCTCACGTTTCTGATGGGATGGTGTCAGAGCTGTATGTTTCAGAGTGCCAGATTTCCTCGTCACCTGGAGACAACTTTGGCTTGGTCTGCCAGAAGACATCAGTGCTCTGCAATGGATGTGCATCAGCCCTCTCATGAATTAGGGAGATGCTGTGATGTACGAGGGAGGTTAGGATGCCTCAGAGGTCTCAGTTTTTGTGGAACTCAGTGTTTCTTATTGCAAGAAGTGACAAAATGCCCTGGAAGAGAAATCTGCATATACAGCTCCCAGAGTGGGCAGTCTTTTCTCAATGTGAGATGCAAATACATCTCACTGCATAACACTGGTGGGAACCTTAATTTGTCCTTGATATTCGAGAAAGGAAACTATCTGAATTAACACTGTCTTGTTTGGCATTTCTCAGTGTAATGCCAATTAATTTTCAATTAGAAGATTTATTCCAAATTTCATGGCATGCTTTGGTGGAAACAGGGCTTTGATTTTCAATTCCTAATACATCCATGCCAACTCATCTGTGTGATCTTCAGATCCACCATGACCCAAAACAGCTGGCAATTTCCCACAGTCAAAGGCAAATTTTCCAAAATACATAACTGCGAAAGATATTTTTTCCACAATAACATTACATCAATTCCAGGTATTTAGAATCATATCAGATTCTTGTGTCTGGCACACTTTCCTTTAAGATGTGCATCTAATGAACTGTCCGCAGCTTCAATCATCCCCAAATTACCTTCTCTTTGGAGAGGCCTAATGAATACAAATTACCTTAACATTTAATCTCTCACACCTCTAACCAGTCACCTAACTAACACATGGTACCTGGTGGCAGTCTAGGTAGAGCCTGCAAGTCCTTCTTGTGCAAGGAGAAGTAAAGAAATAAAAAAATGAGAAAGAAATCAAAAGTGGGAAGAAGTTGACAATTCACTGCTCACAGGTGTTGGAAGCTTACCTTGAATTGCAGCAGCATCACTGGTGCATCACCACAGCAGGAGGAAAAGAGAGTTGCTGGCTTTTAGGAGTTCGGCACACGACAGCTCTTTCAGCTTTAAAAGAGAACTCTTTGCATGGGGAGACAAGAGAAGGACGGGCACCAAGAAACCCTGTTTCTGCTGTCTTCTCACACAGCACGTGGTTGCACCATGGAGCTCCTTGCCACTGGCAATTGTGAAGACTGAAAGCATCAGAGCATTCGGGAAAGAAAGGTGAGGACAGGACCTCCTGGTGCTCTCTGTCGTGATGGTGTGGGAACGACCACCAATGCAGGTAGCACCTTGCTGCCAGAAGAGAGCTGAAGCAGAACCAATCACCCTACGCAAAGCCTTTTTCTTTCAGTCCTCCCGGAGCATCTGTGTGCAGCCACTACCCCAGAGGAGACCAATCCAGGAGACCCCAGCCTGTGCTGGGACAGCTGGTTTCATGTTGTGTTTTTTTTTTTTCTAGCCCTTCTCTCAAAGCAATTTCTTTCTCTGGTTTCTCAACTCAAGAGGCAGCAATAGAGTACCCAAGGGACCTCATGACCAATTCAGATGCAAGTTGGAGTCTGTAGCTCTTTGGGACTAGACCATCCTTATGTTGATCCACAGGCCAGAGTAGGACTGTTCTTTCAGCCCTATGCTCTCAGGAATTTATCTTTTCTGAGGTCAGTGTCCTTGCCATGTGTTAGAGTGTGTGCGCTTGAAAAGATCATGGTGTTTAATGATCCTAAATGCTACAAGAACAGGGCTTGGTCAGCTCTGGGTTCAATGGTGAGCTCTTTAGCAGATTTTAATTGGTCCAGCACCATCCCACCCATTACATAAGATGCAGTGGGATCCAGACTGTAGGGTTTGTCTCTGAAATGTGGCGATTTTATTTTGTGTGTGTGATTGAAAACATGCTCCTCCTCAGAAATTGTAGCAATTCAGTTACTTTAAAGTTAACAATTAGGATCTTAAGGTAAACATTCTAAGCCGTATTGCTGAAAAAAGGCTGGGGTGGGCATATTAGACACTGTTTCTTTTCAGCTAAAATTAATATTTCCCTCCAAGTTAAAACATTTTATTTTCTGCCAGACATTATGTGTGATATACAGCCATGTGAATTAATAAAGAACCACCTCCCTCCAACTTAGCTTTTCCTGCTGAGTTTGATAATGAAATTTATTCTTCTTTGATATCCTCAATTAAAGTAAGTTAAGAACTGAGAGTGTGACTTCAATTATTCTTTGGACTGCATCTATTTTCTTTGTGCTACATCAGTGGCAAAGTGCATGACCCTGTCCCACCTTGATCTCTAGAACCACGCTTGTTTGCTGGGAGTAGGGAGATGAATTGGCACGGGCCAAAGCTTGCTGGAACCAGCAAGGACCTTCCCATGGGTGCCAGCACACTTTCATTCCGCTACTTTCATAGTGGATTTTTTGAAAGAGCTGAGTTCCCCTTCAGGGGCCAGATTTGCAAAAGAGCTGAGCAGGTGGAAGGCTGCCTGGGAAAATCTGTTGGTAAATGCCAAGCAGAAGCAGCAGGGAGCAGAGGTCTCTGGAGGAGATTTCCTGAGGCATGCTTTCAGAGATCGGTTCCCACCTGCTTTCCTACCAAGCAGGCTGCCAAGCTGTAATGGCCCCTGAGAGATGCTCCACAGTCTTGCTTTGGAGAACGGGTCCAGCAGAGATTTGTCTACCCTCGGCTCTGCTGAAACGCTCCAGTTGCAGTCTCACTTTATTAATTACCCCAGCTCTAAGCCACACAAGGTCTGGATTTACCTTCTGGCTCTACTTATTACATACGCATAGTCTGGAGCCCAGGGCAATATTGAAGCCCAGCAGGCAGGGCTGGTGTCCACAGGACTTCTCACGTACTTCCCAGGCTCTGCAACGTTGGAGTCTGAGGATGACTCACACAAAACTGCTTTTCTCTTCTCCAGCTGTGCAGTGCAGGAGTTAGGCTGGAAGAGTAAACTCAGTGTGTGCATGTGTGGACCAAACCTAACAGCCTCTGCCACGTTATTTAGGCTTAAAGCCACAGATGGACCGGTTTCTGCCATGTTGGTGTACACAGGGTTTTAGGAGTTGTCTTCAAGGAACAAGCGTATTAACAGCTCCAATTAGGTGCAAAGCTGTGAGACCCAGGAGTTATGGTCCACCTTCCTGCAGAAGAGGGTCAGTTCATCACCTGCATATCCCAGACCAATTACAACAGCCTGGTTCACTCCTTACCACAGCTCCACCGAGCAAGCCTGAAAAACTCATCAACCTGAAGATGTCTTACTAACTGCAGAACTTACCTTGCCCACTTGAAGAATATGTATTTCATCATTTGTCTGGGCTCACCTCTAGGTTTTTTTTGCTGCTCTTCTCTTCTTGAGTATCCTTTACTCCTCTTCATTTCCACTAAAAGACAGATGTTCATCCCTCCTTGCTCTCTGGCTGCCTTTTTTTCCATTTTCCAGCCATCTCTGAGGGCAGTGACCTTGTGGCACCTGCCATCCATCTGCAGCTAGAGGACGTGACCTGCCTCACACAGCTCACCAGTGAGCACTGCTCTCCTGGGAGAAGGAATAGGAGATTTATCTGGCACTGCCCTGCTTGCAGACACCAGGTTTTAACCCACATTTCCCTGCTCTGAGCGCAGCAGCTCGCACGACCACTTTGTGCAGAACTACACATCAGTTGCCTTGGAAGGTGCTGCTTTCCCTGACTTGTGGCTGTGGCTGTGGTAACCATTTGACTGTGTGAGAGTCCAGCCTCATGCTGTAATCATCAAAGTTATTAATAATTAGAGAACTTAGCAGCAGCCAGAGGGTGGGAAACCACACATACCATTGCCGGAAAACTCACCTCCTGTGGAAAAAGCTGTGATTTGTGCAATGTTTTGAGAAAGGAGTCGCTTATCTGTTTTAAATCACGGATTTCTTGGTCTGCAGCAGCATCTTGGATCTCTCTTGGCCTGTGAAAACTCCAAACCCAGAAAATTTAAGGAAAAAACCTGAAAATCGACAAGGCTCATAATCAAATGGAAAGAACTAGCAATAATAGCAGTGTTGCTGCCAGAAACAGCAGAGTAGTGGAGGCTCAGCAGCTCAGGGCTTGCTCTAGTGCCCTTCACTGGTCTTTCTTGCTGGCTCATTAAGTAGAACCCTCACAAAACAGCCAAAAACGGTTTCCCCTCAGAAAATCCGTTCAGCAAAATTATCCACCCACGAGTAAGTGTCAAGACAAATCTTTTCACCTTGCCCAGCTTGTTCTGATAATGTCAAGCCAATGCGTTTCAGTCCTCCTGATGATTTGTTCCAGTGACAGAAATTGCTGCTTCACAACTTTCTCTGTTAAATTCCATTTTGGCTTTACACAAACATATTAACATTAGTTTTCATTTTAATGGACCTTTCCATTTGCAGCATTAGTGTTTTGGCTTCGACATTTTTAAAGCTGTGTGCTGCGGTTGCTTTGGCATTACTAGATGTAAACCTCAATCAACATTATCACAAAGTTTGGACTGTGTGTTTGTCCAGCCCTCGGCTGGGCTGAGAGTTTGGGAAAGAGGTTTTTTGCAGTTAAATCTCGACCTTTTTGACCGTTTGTTCTATTTCTGAATTAAAGCAGAGTTCGGAAACACCAGAACCTGCAGTGTGGTGGAAGATCTATTTTTACTTCCCTTCAGCTGCAAACACAGACACACGCTAATGGTTTTGCATTCAAAAGTCTTCAATCAATTAGCATATTGATACTTATTTAACAAGGATTTCTGGCATGCACCTGTTCTGCTGTCCAAGCCTTCCTTTTCCTCCTTCAACCTGATCACCTCCTTAGCTTACTGCTCTTCTCTGCTGGGTAAATAGTTTTCTGCTGTCAGAGCAAAGGGGCAACAGTTCTGTCATGATGAGAAACCCAGGAATAAGGAGTTGCTTTTAGGGCTAGGTAGGGCCCAGCATGAGCAGGACATATTTCCAGGGGGGAATCTCCAGAATATGGGACCGTGCAAGAAGTCATGTCCCAGCTGAGTGCTAGTCCCAGGAGCATGGTTTCCCCAGTTGCTTCAGTCTGGTGGGGGTAAAGCTCCCTTCCTGCCAGCTCCCTGTAGTCAGCCCCTCTTTATATAGGTCCTCTGCCCAGCTGGAAAGTGGCACATGGGAGATAGATGCCTCACCTTGCTCCATGTCCTGGGTGCATCAGGGTACCCAGCTCAGCGAGCCATTTAGGTGAGAGCATTTTTCCTTTCTTCCTTTTCTTCCCTTTCCCCAAGTCCTTTCCTCTTGCACTGGCTCACCTGCTAGGCATTATAAGAAAGATTCCTCATAACCGAAGCTTCAGGTGCAAAGCTGTTCTGAATCACCAACTAAGGAGACATCAGCCAGCAAGTACAGAAGGAAAGTTGCAATCTCACCCTTAGGCTTTTTAAGTCTCTGCATTGGAAAACATCTCCTGTCCTTGTGGACTAGTTGGAAGAGAGGATTTCAGCTTTTCTCAATTTACAGCTATCAATACTCTCCCAAGGGACATGCAGTCCCATGTACATATTAGTTAAGTGTCTTGAAACAAGGCCAGCATCTTCTACTTACCTTTCCTGTGCCCTCGTGAAATCCTCGTTCTCAGATGGGAAGAGGGGCACAACTTTGACTGGGTATGCCTATAAATAACAACACTGGAGAAATATTTTGCCGAAGAGGAGGACTACAGAGGCACAGCCCTTCAGAGAGCACTAATAAGAGGTCTGTTTCTCAAACCCGACGCTCTTGGGAAGCAGGAGGAGTTAATGCCTGTGTTTCACACAGGCTGAGACATTCACTTCTGATAAGTACAGGTGGGAAATATTAGATATCCATGCAAATTCTCTCTAGCAAGCAGCAATGTGGTCTTAATTAGCAAGATTTAACTCTGTAAAAAATGAAGAAGTTTATCTTCCCTGCCCAGTGCTTACTGCACGGCTGGCTGTGATAAGTTGCTTGTTTTTTAAAGACTGTAGCAAATTAACTTCATTATGCGAGCCCCTCTTGTAAAATGCCTGTGCTGATGGCAGCGAGCTGCTGCTTTCTCATGAAAGCACTTGCTCTGCTCCTGCCAAGGGATGGGTGTGAAGGTCCAAACAAATAAGTTATTTTTGCACTTTCTGTGCACCAAAAAAAAAAAAAAAAAGTGGCTCTGAGTTTGAAAAGAAGAGGTTCCCAGAAGGCAAAACGGTCTTTTGCCAAACCAAAGCTCAGAGGCATCTGCTAAAAACCCATCCTTGAGCTGTCTGTACACTTGGTCGGCCTGTCTGACTTGATGTCCCAGCTATGGCTCTCTCCTGGCCAGAGGGTCGACCATTTCTCTTGCTTCTTGACCATCTGGGACAATAAGAGATTCAGTTGGAAATACTATGGTAGTCAGCCAGGTACAAGGTGTGGGGTGAGGAGGGGAGGTATATGAATCCCATCCTTCCAGGAGTTGCAGATTTCCTTCTAGTCCCTTAAGAAGAGGGAAGTAGGGAAAGTAGTTTACATCAAAGCCCATCTCTGGGACTTGCAGCCTGGTGGGGACAGCTTTGGAGGTGAATCAATTCCCGATTTGCTCCAGGCTGTGGAGCATTTCATGTGATGAAAATCGTCATGTAAGCTCCAGGGTTTCAAGCTATTGCATGTTCTTTCTTGGTGAGTACTGTCAGGTTTCTCTCTGGAACAAGTCAATGTTTGTCTTACACAAACATTTTCTGCAGAGGTTAATGCAGAGTGCAGCCGACTTGGTAATCCTGCTTTTGCTCCGATGCCTTGGTAAGACTTTTCTGAAGGTAAAATGTTAGACTAGTGAATATTTGAATATGTAAATTGGGAGATTTTAATCGAGAAACAATTTTCTCTTGCGTTCACATAAATAAATAAGTTTTCCCATGTGTGTTCCTATTCACGTACCAATATATTTCCCCCTGGATAAATCCAGTACTGGTTTTATGAGGCATGTCCTTTTGCTAAGCAAGCGAATTTTTCTCAGTATTTAACGTGGCGTTTTTTTAACGTAAATGCCTACTTACAGTTTTCAGCCTTCTCTGTATGTTTATTTTAAGAAATCTCAAATGAACAAACTTGTTGTGACATTCCCTGCACTCATAATGAAAAGCACACCCACTGAACTAGAAGCAAGTGAGCTGGCGGAGGGGTTTTTGTTTTGTTTTTAAAAAACAATAACTTTGCACAAAAAAAATGGAGTTTTGGGAGAAAAAAATTCTATTTATGAATTGACTTCAGCAGAAAATGTGGGAAAACATTTTAAGTTGTGAAAACATTTTCCTTGAACAATATGATTTCAACTGTGTCAAATGTTGATCATTTCTGAATTGCATTTATAGTTTAGCATTTGGGGCGGGAAAGAACAGAAAAGAAATAAGCCGAGTAGAAAAGCTGTTAAGTAAGCCCAAAGCCAAATTAAACCTTCCATTTGAGATTGAGCAAAATAAATTCAAGATAAGCTTTATTTTGTGCATTTTTGTTTCAGCCACTAAGCTGAATGTCTGTTATTCAAGGACAACTTCTTTGTTTAATTAAGCATATGCAATAAGTCTGTATATAAGCTAGTGAATTTTTGCTTGCCTTCAGTCTCATGTTCTCCGCGGCTGGTTCCTGTTGGTATGTGTTGGAGTTGGGCAACAAGAGGGAGACACAGAGATACAGAAATCATCAAAATCATGTTGGGACAAGGGGACTAGTGTCTCCTGTTGTCCCCAGGCAGGATGAGCTCTGCCTTGTGTCCACTCCTGGTCCCAGGAGGTGAAGGAAGGGGGTGACCGCATGTCCCAGAGGGGCTGGTCGGTGCTGGTGGAGTTCTGCAGACTCAGTTTAGCTCTGCCAGGCTGTGGTGGGATCCCGGAGAAGCTCTGAGCGGTGCACAGAAATGACTTGCATTTTTGAGACCTGCAGCATGTGGCTTCTTCCTCTGGGCAGCAAGAAGTGTAATCTGGGGGTCCTCTGAAGACAGGCTAAGGTTACGGTGGTGTGACTGCTGGTAAGCACTGCCCTGCAAGTCCCATCTGGCTCCCACTGGGACATTGCCCCTCTTCCCGAGCGACCTTGCAGCACGAACTGCTGTCAGTTTTGCTTTCCAGGACTGTGGCACAGGCAAAGTTGCAAAGGCATCAACCACCAGCTGCTGGCACCGGTCCCGTTGTCACGATGTGCTGCTGTCGCGTTGCATGGCTGGGGGCCGGTCCAACAAGAGCTGGTAGGCTCGTGCCATAGTGCCAGGGCTGACTTACTGCACGGGCATCGAGGTGAGGGAAGCTTCACAGTGAAAATTGTGGAGAGGGATTCAGGGTACCGAGCTCTGTCAAGGGCTGTCCGTCTCCTTGTTCCCACGTTCGCATCTCCCAGAGGAATGCTTTCTCTGATGGGCACAACCACATTTGGGAATAAACCCTTGGGGCTGCCAGTAAGATTACAGCAAGTGAAGCCCCTGTCCGAGCAGGGGTTTCCCTGTACAGGTGCATCCCTCAGCTTTAATGCCTTCGACTTCTCATCTTCTGGCCTCTGCTTCTTCGCTTTCTGATCCTTGCTTCACTTGAATACATATTCCAGGTAAGGCACAAAGCGGAACAGTGGCAGCAAGATATACAGGGATTTGAAGATACGAGTACCATTAACACTAATAGCATTAATTACACTGCAAAATAAAGTATCCATGAAAACATATCCCAAGGGATATAAAGCAAAGATTCATTTGTTCAGGCTAAATAACTGTTCTCAAAACTGCCTGCCAGAGAGAGCATTCTTTGAATGGCAGCTAAAGAAAAACGTGTTTATCCCGGCCATGAGGAGCCGTTACTCCTCTTAGAGTACCCACCGAGAAGGGACAGAAACTGGAACTGATCAAAGCATTAGCACCAGCAAGAGTATTGGGAAAGGTACTGGAAACACAAATGATCTTTGGTTTTCCATAACGTACCTGTTTGACCAAATAAGAATTTTAGGATAATGCCAGACGATTAAACAGTATGATTCCCCAGGACATTGGTGACTGCAGTTGGAAAGCAGTGTAGAGTACAAAATGCTAATAAAAGCAGAATTGCTGGACAGGTTTGAATAACTGCTCATAACCTTTTTGCTACTGGGAAGGCATAAGACCCCCTAGGAAATAGCAATCTGTCCAAAACAAAATTATTTCCTGACTTCCACCAACTAGCAGCTGCTCTAAGGCTGGGAGATGTGGATTTCTAACTTTTTCAAAAAGCTGCTATCTAAATTTTCACTGCTGCAACTCAGCACCTTCTCTTCAGCCATAAAAGCAGTAATGTGGGCTTATCTCCTGTTACATTCTTGGCATTAATAAAATCTCCCGATGGCTAGTTTCACAGGCTTTTTTTGATGGGGGAGGGAGAAGGCAGAGAATTAAATTTCTAGTTTTTGTAAATTTGGGGCTGTTCTGCTTTGGCTCTGATTGTCCGGTGACCAAATAGCTGCAAGTCTGGACTGGTCTTCGATAAAAAGTTCTCCCAGCGCTCCAGAACACACCCAGCTCTGAACTCTCATGGCACCAAGGAGCTGTCTGCAGCAAGCATCAGTCCTACAGGCAGGAGAAGCATCTCTGTGCCAAACCCCAGAAACACCTGGGCCAGGATGAAGCCGTGGGGCTTGGGGAATGATTGCCCTGGGGTTTGATAGAGGGATCCGGCATCGGTGCCAACAGCTAAGCCCTCCCTCCTGGCCGTGTATCTCACGGCATCCTGGAAGTACCACCAAACTCAGCAGCTTCCAGTCGAAGTGTGAATCTGCCCTGACTGCGTGCAAACGCCCGGCTCAGCGTGCAGGGAAGAAGAAATCCAGGCTGCAGGTGTTTTCTCTGAGAGAAAAGCAGCAGCCGTGTCAGCCTCTATTAGAAAGTCTGATGACGTCAGAGACAGGGCTCAGTCAGGGGCTTGAGTAGACGATTCTGGATGCTTATTCTATGGTGCTTGGGATTAGGTTGTTGGTTGGAGAAGTCAGTTCTTTCCATGGCTCGGTGGGCAACGGAACCAATGCAGGAACTTTCTTCTTCCAAAAAAAGAATGAACTTTCTTCTCCCAAAAGAAGTTTGGCATAGATAAAGTCAGTTTTCCTTGGCCCACATACAGAAGGCAGCAAAACTGAAGGTGAAAAATGAAGTAGAGCTTGGGTGGAGCAGAGTGGGCAGGAAAAGCTCTTCCAAAGCTATTTTTACCACTTTGGCACCCACCTTTTCTTGGAATGCCATTGCCGTGAGTGCGGTTCTCTGCTCATCTTCCTTAGAGAAGGAAGCAGCACGAGGATGCTGAATATTCGCAAAGGGCTTGGAACAGCACCTCACTCCAAAAATACCCAAGCAGGGTCCAGCTGAACAAGAGCCAGTGTGACAAATCCTTTGGCAAGTGAGGTGATGGGGAGGGAAGTGTTGCTTGGTAATGTCATTGCTTTTTAAATGATGCTGTCTATTTTCCAGTCACCTGATGGGATGGCTGTGGTTGAGGACCCTTATATATGTGACAAATATATTATAACAGACCCTATGTGTGCTCAACAGCATAGGGGGATAAGTGGGCAGGTGGATGGACAGGTGGATGGGCAAACACGTTAACCTCAAAGCTAGTGCAAGTGTTTTATCAATGGAAACTGTTATCATCGCTGTGCCACAAAAGCAGTGAGTGGGAGTGTTGATGGAAAATGGATGGATGGGGACCCTGACATAGGGCATGGACAGACTGAAGTTATTCCTTCATCCACAACTGAGTGGGTTTAGCCCCCAAGAAGTAACTTAAATCTA
>JAOBAS010000053.1:20021877-20040150 GCA_025311575.1 Elanoides forficatus
TCCACTCCTCTCCAGTCCTCTCCTCTCCTCTCCTCTCCTCTCCTCTCCTCTCCTCTCCTCTCCGATATTGCTTGCACACCATTGCCAGAGTGCTGCTCTTTGCGCTCATATCCAAGCACATACTCACAAATGCCACCATCACCAGACCTCATGCGCATTTTACACTCTGTTCTCTGTGGTTGCCCCATTCGAGGTGCCTCATGTCATTGTCACTGCTTTCGATGCCTGTGTGATCAGTCCTTTTAACATGCCACATTGTGATTTTCCACCTCTAATTGAATCAGCGCTGGTTTCCTTTTAGGTCCCAATTTAATGGATTTCCTTTAAGCATGATCTTTGCTTTGCAAGGAAGTCCAGCATCATTCTGGCCTTCCTTCTGTGTTCATTTTATTTCCCAAGCAAGTGTTTTCTCCCCATACAGAGATCGTTTCTCCACTTCATCAATAACAGATTTTAGTTTCTTTCTTTTTTTTTTTTTTTTAATAGCAAAATCAGGTTATATTTTGGGCAGATTCAGCTTCTTTTGAAGCAAGTACTACTTTCTGGCCCAAATCAAGAACTTTGGGCAGGAAGCTGATGCTTTTGCTCTTCTGGAGAACTGATGCCAATGTTTGGTTGTGTGTCTAGTGAAACAAAGACCTTAAGATGTATCTCGGCATTGACAAATTCATACCAGTTTTCCCTCTTTAAGTAACACCCAAGGTTCAGTCTGAGAGGCACTGCTTGGATTACAGTTTGCATAAAGCCTGCCTTCGGTTTGAACCAAGCTGTCAAACCTGCTCAGCTGGCAGGGTCTCCCTGCCCTGTCAGTTTTAAAGCACTACCAAAACCATTCTGCTTTCCAAGCTAGCACAACAGCTTGTTCACAGCACTTTGGGTTTTAATTTCAATCAAGATTCCTTGAAACTAATTAAAGCAAATGTAATCATCCATGCTGCTTTTTGGATTGTCACTACCGATAGTTTATTCTCCATTGGAGAGCAATGAAATATAGCCTGAACTTCTAACTCCAGCAGTCTAAGCAATCTCCATTCTTATCTACTTACTCCACACAATTAATACTATTTCTTGTAATTTGATTAAAGCACAGGAGATTTGTGAGGGTGCTTTGTTTTCTGTTATGGTGGTGGTAAAATTTGTTCCAGAAACACAGTGTCAGAAGGGTACTCTTTTTCTGGTGGTTTGTGGTTTGTTTTGTTTGTATATTTTGGGGTTTATTTTTCGGTTTGTTTTTTTGTTGGTTTGTTTGTTGGTTTTTTTGAAACCTTTATCTTTAATCTGTTATAAAAGTTCCCCCAGCTCCAGGTGAAAGTTTTTAACTCTCTACCAGCAGTGCTGCTTGCACACAATTAAATCTTCCTTAGCTAATATACTTCAGGGCTTTTAGAGGTTAGATATAAAAAGATCTTCTGTCATTCTCTTCTAAACTGATTGCATTTTGTCTCTCAGATAACAGAGAATTTGGTTTTTTTACAGAATCCCTATTTGCTTTCATTACTTGCTGGCAGCTTTCCTGGAACAGTCAGCTGTAGTGTCTACAGTAAGTTAATTTCTTGGATAGGTTAAATCACAGCAGTTCAGTCGTCTCTCCCACTAGTCTAACTACTACATTCCCAGTATATTTTACTGTTAAATTTTTGCTATGCTTTAACAGCCACAAAAAGGCTTCTCTGAAGCCAGTGTCAGCATGTCTTCCAGGAACCACACAATTTTCCGTGCACTTTTCCCATCTCCTGGCAGGTGAGCCCTATATCAGTAGACAACACCCAAAAATTTCCTTCCATTATCTTCCAAAATGTTATAGTTCTATTGAGGCTCCATCTCAGGATCCCTTAAGATGGGCTTTTGGCCCATATGTGGTTTCTGCATATTTACTTACCCTGAAACGATTTCTCTTCCATCCACTTGCTTAGTCTCCCATTGAAACCATGCAAGCACATGGCTTTTGCAACATCCTGCAGCTTGAGCTTCACCAACCAAGCACATGTTGGTTAAGGATCACGTCCTGCTATCTTTTGAATCTGACTCCTTCAGCTTCATTTGTTGTTTCTTTTCCAATTTGAAAATTGAGGGGAAAATCAGGCAATCCCTACTCACATTTTCATGACCTGCCAGGCATCTGTCACTCTCTGCTCCCATCCCTATGACGTTTCTTGGAGCCTGAAAAATCCTCTGTTACCTACTGATAATGAATGCAAATATTTTAGTGAGAAAGGCTCTGTGCTGGCTGAAGACGTCTGACATTGGGGTGACACTGCTGAGGTAGAAGCCGGGGTGGGCTGTCTTCCACTGCCAGGGAGCTTGAGGCCAAGAGGAAGGTGGCTGTGGATGAAATCTTTTCTATCCCGTCTGTCTTTCCGTCTTTTATTGTTTGTCTTAGAGCAAACAGGTTTTTTTTTTCTTTTCCAGTTTCAGTTTGGAGACTTGAGTTATTCTGCAGATAACTTTATACCCGATGTGCAAAGCTCCAGGATCTCTGAGCCCTCCACTGTCCCCAGCTCCGTAACTCTCACCCTTTGCATCCTTTGGGAGAAAAAAATCTCAGAGAAATCTTCATACACTCTCAATACTTCAAGCTGCTATGGAGTATGCATAGCTGAATCTGGAAAGCACAGCAGGTACATTATCTGAATTTCAAAGCAATGCTGCTTTGTTATCAACCTTCTTTCAGGAACTGACAGGGCAGTTCAACTTTCTTAAACCAGAAATAAACATCTATCCTTCTGTGGCTGAAGAGGAAAGCTCAAAAACAGGATTTCTGAAGGCTCAAATCCTACAAGACAAGAAGACAGACTCCGCAGGTTGTCTATGAAAAACAAACAAAACCACTCCCCTTCCTCACTCTCCCCCCCCCAAACTAGTGGGGTTTAGGCCAATCCTACAAGCTTGGGATCTGATATATGACTTTGAAATGGCTGGGAATATTTTAAAAGATCTCTGTACCCAGCACTGTTCAGGATAATCTGGAGGATGTAGGCAAGAAAGGGGGTGTTATACACAACCCGCCTCCCTGGTGCTGCAGAAGGATGAAGGATCAGACCAAGATCAAGTACTTGAGTGACGATAGGAAGGTGCAGTCCCAGACTGGAGTGCAGAAGAGGTCTTCTAATCAGTCCACACTTATGAGCAGTGGTTCACACAACTGGGTCTTCTTTGAGGATCTATCAGGGCAGGAGTGTACCACGGAACGCCCTGGGAAACTTTGCTCAGCTGTCAGTCCTTCCGTGGGGTACTCTCACCTGGAAATAAACAGTGGTAAATGTGTACCTAAACCAAGGTGGAGAATGGGGCTTAGGCCTTCTGAGACCTGTAACAGGCTTTAGGGCAGAGCTGGCATAGTGGTTCAAGAACGAAAAGGCTGTGGGGCAGGGATCCCCGCTTCTCATCTGGAGTCCGGGAGAGAAGGAACACATTTTAAGATCTGTAATTACACCACAATTACTTAGAAGGCATGTGTTGCAAACAGTGAACACTATTCCACAGGGTGGTAGAAGAAGAAACCAGGAATTCTGATGGTCATCAGGACAGGTCTTGTCCTCTCAGTCTGTAATTCTGGGTTGAACTCCTCAAGGAGGATACTGTCAGGAAAGGAATCTGCCCAGGGTCTCATAAACAACCATAAACACATAGAATAAATCAGGTTAGAAGGGACTCTGGAGGTCTCTAGCCCAACCACAACTCAAAGCAGGGCCAGTTTAGAGCAAGTTGTTCTGGGCCTTGCCCAGAGGCATTTTGAATATCTGCAAGGATGAGGATCCTACTCATCCCTTTACTCCCCTGCCTTAGTATTTGACTAGGTGAAATTTTTTCCCCTCATACCTCGTTGGATTTTTCCATGTTCCAGCTTGTGTCTGTGCATGTCCAAGAAGACTCTGGCTCCATCCTCGCTGTAACCTCCCCTTAGGCAGTGGTAGACAGCAACAAAATCCCCCCTTTGCCTCCCCTTCTCCAGGCTGAACAAGCCCACCTCTCTCAGCCTCTGGGCTCCAGCCCCTGACCAGCCAGCTGCCTCTACCCCACTCGCTCCAGTATGTCCATGCCTGTTTTGTACTGGGGAGCCCAAACTGGACACAGTGTACACACGTGGTCTCACCAGTGCCAAGGTGAGGGGAGGAATCCCTTCCCTCGCTTGCTGGCTGCACCCACGCTAATACAGCCTGGCATTTGGCTGGCTTGCTTTGCCTCCAGGACGTACAGCTGTCACAGATTCATGGTGTTATCCACCAGGACCTGCAGGAATTTTTCTGCAAAGCTATTTTCTGACCAATCAGTCCCAGCCTGTCCTGTTGCCTGCAGTTATTCCATCGTGAATGTCGGACTTTGCATTTGCCTCTGCTGAACTTGGTGCGGCTCTTGTCAGGCCACTTCTGCATCCTGTCAAGCTCCCTGTAAGACAGTATTTATAGCAGGTTTGGGCTATAAGTCACAGCTTTGTTTCCTCTGTGAAAAACAGAATAGCAGAAAGAGAGCGCTGAGGTCCTAACTCCTTGTCACCTCTTCTCAAACCACCATATCTCACACTCTGCTCCAAAAACAAAGAAAAAACTCTCCAGAGCCTGTAGTCTTATTGTTATTTCAGGAGAAAAAAAGTGCAGTCGCAAGTCCCTGATGTACAGAGGTGCAGCCCTAGATTCGCTTTTATGGATGAGGATGTAGAAAATCAGTGGTGTATGCCCTGCTGAACACAGATGAGAGATACCAGGTGTTGTGTACGGTCCAAAAAGTGAAGACAGTTGTGAACTGCAGTGGGTATGCCCACTTTTGTGGAGAAGGGGTTATGCCTAGGGGCCAGGGACAAAGCTAAGAGATCACTGATCAACAGAGAAAGGTCTGTGATGTGTGAGACGACAGAGAAAGAGGAGGAAGGTCAGACAAAATAGCAAATGTGATGGAAAGCTGAACTGGAGGGAATTCCTGGGCCAGTACCTGCGAGAGGAGAACAGGAGACAATGGGAACAACCTAATCCACAGGGATGAGTGACCTGAAATCTCAGAGAAGGTGACTGTGAGACACAGAAGTGGCTACTAGGCTGAACTAAAAAATACTCTTTGAAAAGCTTGTGATAGATCACCTAGCATCTCTGCGTTAACAGTGTTGCAAAGCATCCCCTTCCCTGGGTTGCTTCCCATGGGTCACGGTACAAGTCAAAACCTGGTCCTCTCACCTTCCTTAACTAATATACCTACACATCCTACTGCTGCCCCTGAATGGGATAACACATTTCTTTGTTCCTTCCAAAAACCTCTGTCTGTATTTTCCCCAGAACTACAGAGCGCTGCATGTCGAGCCCTGGCTTTAGGAAGGAGGAGTAAGACAGCCTCCCCAGCACAGAGCACCCTTGTGAGTGCCCAGCTCCTCACATGGAGCTTATGTTATGGAAATCCTGTGTAAGCCTCTGCAATTTTTCACTCTGCAAATGAAGATAAAGCAACAGCCTTCCCTGCTGCCTGGATTCCCACAGCACATCTCCTCTTTCAGTCTTGTTCTCTCTACCAGCCCAGATGCCCAGGAATGAAACAGCAGTGTGAGGATGGTGTTGACACCCCAAAGCCTTTCCATCCCCTTCAAGAGGGATGCCTGAAACCTCATTTCTTTTAGTATATCTGCTAGGGAGTTGCCAAGTCTGGCAGCCTGATACAGGCGAGGCTGCTGCAGCTCTGAACCCCCAGGTCCAGCTGTTGGTGAGGCTGAGCATCTATTCCCAGCAGGCACACGCATGTGTACAGCACACATACACGTATATACATGGCAGACCACACAGACAGAGATACTCAGCACCTCTGCAAACACAAACAGCACCAACGGCCTGGACTCATCGCTCTCCAGCTCATCAGAATGAAGGTCTGTTAGTGGGAAATTGAGAGAGAGAGAGAGAGAGAGAGGGACAGATACGTACAATGTGGAACCCCTAGCAGCGTGGCTTAGACACGCAGTCCATCCAGTAGCCAGTACTGGATCCTCACTTTGCCCTGTTGCCTCGCATGCATCCACACACAAGAAGGTCTCCTCATCAACCCCTGGGGCCCGCAGTCTCTTCAGCATTTGGCCAGGACCTTCTGGTCCCCCTATGGCCAGCTTCTCCCATGGTCTCACCGCTGGTGACATAGACCCACACTGGGCTCCCAGGCCACCTCGCTTACTGGCCGGTCTGGCTTGAACTTCGCTAGGGATCACTCACTTGCACACCCACACTCGATCTGGTTGCTGCACGACAGACACATAGATCCTCCCACCCATGGTCTCACTGCAGTTGCTGCACTCAAATTTCCACACACACACGTGTACACAGAATAGGGAGCAGCCCCTCCTTGCCAAAAGTAGCTATAACTGGAGTTTGATGCCCATAGTGTGTCTCGTAACCCTGCTCAGGCCAAAGGGTGCTCCAGAGAGCTGCTGACATGGACTTCCCAGGATGGGTATCATCCCTGGACCACAGGGCTGAGGGTCTGCCAGGACAGCCCTGGGAGGAGCCCGGGACAGGGTGTCACCTTCTCTGAGTCTGTAATTTGGATTTCTCTGTACCTTTGGGACTCTGTGCTCTGCTGGGCTTGTGCAGATGGGCCTTGGGTAGGCTGATGCCCCTGGGATGGGTCCATGAGCAGCCAGGACAGGTTATTACTTGGGGTCCCTCTCCTGCCATTGCTCCTCTGTGCTCCTCTGTGGATGTGAAGACACAAAGCTTTTTATCCCATAACCTAACGTTATCCACACAGAGACAAAATTTTAGTCAACTATGCCCATTGCTTTTTTAACAAGAAGCACCTCTAGTTCCTAGGTCATATAGCCACAGGTGAATCAGGTGCACTGGTTTTTTGGGGAGGGACCTTTTGACTGAGGATAAACCTCAATGCTACGTACAAAGGTGTCAAACTCAATGGATGCCTTTTTTTGTGTTGTGTCTGGAGCCACTACCCAGCAGTGTGCTCAGGACTGGGATGACTGTGCTGAAGTCCCTGCATGAATTTGACCAGCCTTGGGATGCTCTGAGGCCCCACCTGCAATGAATAGTAGGGAAGGAAATGCCTGCTAAAGTCCCTTCACTCCTGTCATTTTGTCCTTCAGCCACTTGGTCCACCTCTCTCCTACCTTCCCTCCTGTAGCTGAGCCTTCTTCTCTCTTATCAAAAAGACTTGAACAAAAGGGAAAGAGATCATATACCTCAGAGCGACTTCCAGCACTTGTGGCGCTTCATGGACTGCAGATGGACTTATTGTTTCAATTTTACCAGATACCTTCAAGTCATGACCTGGCAATTCTCAAAGATATTAAGGATTTTTCTGTCATCCCCTTTAGGATGAATATAAGGACAGAGCTTTCTACTCTTCTGGGAAAAAGTTATTAGATATTTTTTCCTGAGGAGAATTTGATGGATGGAGTGAAACCATTTCAGTGCCCACATTTCCCACCTGATTCCTCCTGGGGATTTTCCTTTTAAGCTTCCCACCTCCCCGCCTCCTCACATCAATAACACACCAGTCCCATATTACCAAGCAGGGCCTGATCCTACTGAGCCCAACAAAACCCTCAACCAAGGACACAGCAACTTTCTGACTTTCCGATCCATGCTCCCTCAGCCATTCCTGCAGGTTATCTCAGAACATGGACGGGGACCACCTCTCCACCCAAGCAGTGCAGACCCAAAGCCTAGTTCAAGGCCATGTGGCAAAGTTCTCGAGGAGTCATAGGTGTTGTGATCCATGCCATGGGTCCCGAAAAGCTGCTTTAGAGGAGAAGGAGTTGGAGTCATGCAGGCTGAGTGCTCCCACAAGCTTAGTGCTTTGAAGTAATTCCTGCCACCATCTTTGGAGAACATTGTCTGTGTTTCTGCAGCATCTTTGGAGAACGTTTTTGTGCATGGGGCGACAACTGATTCCTTGCAGTTGTCCCATTTGTCTCCTGTGTTCATGAAAATGCAGCAATTGGGAAGGCAACAGGCCAGCCAAGGACTCCTTCCCCAGGTAGGGCCTCCTATCCCATTGTTCCCAGCAGGGCCATAGGTGGTGGCAAAGCTAAAGCAAGGGTCTGCAACCCTGTACCAGGGAAAGAGTGTTCACGTAGTGGCCTCCCATCTTGCCTGGTGCCTCAGGGGAATCAGGGGTGTGTGAGGAAGGATGGTGAGACTCCAGAACATCACCACATTACATTTGTTTACTGACACAGAACCAGAGTGATGGCATTGTTCACATTTATGGCATGCCTATTTCTCGTTCTAGGAAGCACAGCAAACAAATTAATTGAATTTCACTGCATCACTGGCGTGTAATAAACCCATCTGATTTGTAGTCTCTCTTATAAAGACCCAGTCCCCAGAGTCAAGATATGATAGAACAAATTCAACTTTTGTTAACCAAATAATGTGTCTCCAGCCTTTGGCTAGGCAATCAGGCATGAAAAGGAGGTTCCTTGGATGCTGCAAATCCAGAAGATGCATAAAAGACCTCAGCTTTACTAGATATTTATTTTGCAATTCATAACTGGTTAAATTAATCCCACTAGTTGGGAGGTTGACTTATTTTTCTTGGGGTTACGAGTACTCAGGGAAGCTTAGGAGAGCTCTCTGGTTATTTGGAGGGACCCATAAGCAAACTGAAGCCATAAGCAGAGTATACAGTGACACTAAGACCTGTCCAAAGCTCTGCAATAACCTGAAGGGTCTGGCCAAAAAAAGAAGCTACAATGGCTCTTGAATCAAGACCTTCTGAGTCGGGATCTCAGGAAATATCCCAGAAAGCACTGTGTACTTTGACTCCATGTTGCTCATTATTCTCTCTCCCAAAGGAGAAGCTGTTATATGTATGCAGATTTGTAGTATAGCAGGGAATGCCCTGCAGGGAATATAGCAGGGATTTTCCCAAGAGGAGAAAAGGAAGGGACATGAAGTCAAATTGCAATTTCCAGCAGTCACCACAGAACCCACAGTCCTAGGCCAAAATAATCTGGATTTTTTTTCACCAAAAGTTTTTCATTATAGTTATTTTAAAAGGGAACAGGTACTCTTTATGAAAACATAAAAGAGAAGAGAAAGGGACAGTAGGAACAAATCGCGGCTCCTGGGAGGCATTGCATTTGTCAGTGGTCTAAGCCAAAAATGCCATGCAGCTTTATCCCCTTAGAAAAGAAGTACATGTGCTACCTCTATAAAACATTTTAAACAGAAATCACGCAAGCGGCCTTAAAGGAATGAAAAAAACCCTAGCCTTTTGAGATTTCTGTGTCTGACAGAAAGCGGTAGCATTACACCCCTCTCCCTCCATCCCTAAACCCACTCTTTGCCACGCAGCATTTCTTCAGCTAAGCAGCAATCCAAAAGTAACAGAGCTCACCACAGGCAGCATGACCTGGGAGCCAGGACACCTGGGGTCATCTCCTGTCTCATGGAAAAGCTGGCTTGTGAAGACTGTGAGACCTCAGTTCCCTACGCTGATGCATAACGGTGAAAGATGGGAAGGACTGGGCGTCAGGATGCCTCGATTCTCTGCCAGGTCCTGGCGAGGAAGCAGTGCGAGATGAGCAGGAAATATGTCTACGCTTGCAAACCATTTGCAGCAGATGCTAAAATAATTGTGAAAGAAATACATCGTGAGTGCTGGAGCCCGCTCCCCACAGTGCCAGCACTCCAGACTGAGGAGACGGAGAGGGCTGAGGGAGATGCTGATCACATAAGATGGCCACAAGCTTCTAAGACGGCTGTGACTTTGAGTCACAGATCCTCAGCACAGGATGGCCATTGTGGCACCTCAAAGCCATGAGTCTGCTGGGACTCATCGGTCCCAAACTGGAGCTGCCCGGCCGTCCTGCAGGCTCTGCTCCAAACCAGAGCATCGAAGTCCCTGGAGAAGTGCATACACCACACACCTTGCCAGGAGTCCTGAGCCAAGCTCTGGCGGACGAGGAGGTGGATTTAGGTGAGCTGGGACTGTGGAAACAGGCTGGGGCAAGAGGAAGAGCCAGGGAGTCGCTCCACAGCCCTGAAGCAAAGGGAGGGGGTGAGGAGCAGGATCTGCTCACATCCAGGCTGTCAGTTAACCTTTTCTGGTCCTCATCACAAATGCAGCACTGTCTTCTAACTGCCCCCATGGAAGAAGGATCGTTTCCAAGGATCTTCATCCCTGTTATCCAGACCTCCATCACCTCCTACCTCTCGACTGCCCCATGTTTGGCTTTGGGGACAGTGACAAAAGACAAGTAGTGCTGTCCCAGCAGCAGCATCAGTACGGATGCAGCCGTCAGCACCTTTGCAGGGGTGGCTGTGATAAGCCAGAGGAAGGCAAAGCTGTGGGTGGCACCCCTGGGGTGTCCTGGATGGGGAGAAGGGGCAGCATGAAAAAGCAACTATCTTGGTTGGTAGAACAGAGCTTAACAGAGGACCTAGGCAAAAGGAGACCACGCCAACCACAGCTAAATGTCAGCAGGTATCTGCACCTTCACGTCCAGTTGCTTGCTCCAGCCTACCTGAATATCCTGTGGCTTGGGGACCTCAACAGTGAGGTTTGTAAACCATGTGCTTGCATCTATATCTAGTCCTCCCCACCCACAGTCCCTCTTCTGATTCATTCCAGATGTTTGTAGCACTGAGTCACAGTCCGGTAGCACAGAGGACGTACCTCCATCCAGCCCTGAGATTTCACTACTGGTTTCAGCTGCAGTGCACCCTTTCTGGGGCTGCACGGCAAACCAGAAGCCAGGCAAGAGGCAGGCAGGGAGGGATGAAAAAGAGAGACAAGGAGCCTCTTGTCAGTCTAGATTTGGAAGGACATGAGAGTTCAAAGCAGGACCTGAATTGTCCTGCTGTTTGCTTATCCTCTGGCCTGCTAGAGGGACTGGGCCAGAATATGAAAATATCTGTTTACCCAGAGGGATCAGCAGAGAAACTGAAGTTATTTATCTAGCTGGCTAGGTGATGAAGGTCTGCAGAGATCAGTACTGAAGCTGAAATTGTCTGTCAGCCCATCTGTGCATCACCAGGACAAGGACCCAGAGGGATCAGTACAGAATTCAAAATTACGTGTCTGTTCATGCTTCAGCCTATTTACTTTCTCAGGTGTGAGACATGAAGCAGGCCAGCAGAAACACGAAGTACATCTCTCAGACTGGGGTCAGCCTGCTCTTGAGTGGTATAAAAGGCTACAAATTGTCAGAGCATCGCTGCAGTTGTTGGAGGCTTCACGGTTTACAAGCGAATTGCTAAAACATACTGTTTCAACAATGTCCAGAACCACCATGTATTAAAAAAAGGTACCAGATTGTCCCATTGCCTCAAGTGTCTAAAGCTTTTGTCCATTTATACCCAGCTACTCCCTCCATCTGATCCTATCATTATTTCCTTATGTGTCTCCTTGTCTGGACTGCAGAGAGTGGGCAGGAAGGGGGATTGGGTCTAGTGGTGAGCTTTTTGGTGTAAATAAGAGATCCTCTTTTCCCATGGGATATTAGTGGCTAAATCCCCAGAGACCTGTTTCCTGGGCTCCTCAACTACAAACACAGCACCTCACTTTCTTGCTGGAAGAGAGAACAGGAGTCCGGGGCCACAGCCCTGCAAGGGATGCAGTGAACCACTGTGAGCCTGTAGTTTTCTTGGCACCTCTTTGTGAGATGAATTTAAAAGTGCTCAGTGTCAAAAAATGTCTTATTGACCACATGCCTTACAATAGTAATTTGGCTGACAGGTGAAAAGGGTGGATCAGGAGGATTTGCGAGTTGTTCACACGGGATGTGCTGGTGGCCACCTCCGTCATTTTGTTGCCTCAGTCTCACCGCATTTCCGAAGTGGCAGGACATCTCTCCAAGGAGAGCTAAGGCTTATTGTATGTCTAGAAAGGCATTGTATGTAAGGTAACCGTGTCCAGAAAATAAAGTTGCATTTTTCTTGCAAAGTACTTGTCGATGCCTATTTTCAACAATCTCAAGGAAAACTACGCATTCCTGCTTCTGTAAGCGTTTAAGCAGTAGATTTTTTGACAGTAAGCAGAGAATCTGCTCTCCTGACAAGGTCCCAGGGGCACTGAAGTGTGTAAAGAGCTTCGTGATGCTCTTTCATGGCAGCCAGAAATGTTACGTCTAGTCAATGCTGAAAACAAAAGCCATCATAATATGTTGCTCTCCATGACAACTCTCTGCTCCCTCTCGACTCTCCGTGGCAACGGGCTGCTCTTCTGGAGCCAGTCCTTAAAAACATGGAATTATGCACATGCAGGGATATTGCTGAGATAAGGGCCAGAAAGGAGTCCAGGGCTTTAAGATGCTTTTCTTTCTTATTGGAGAAAATTCTGATTGTGAGAAGTGGTCGAGCCCTGAGCAGCATCAAGCAGCTGTTTCAAGGCAAATTCAAATGCAATTTAAGGAGAATAGAAATTACTTCAGAATGGTTCAGCTTCTGTAAGATTCCCAGTGAATCAAAACTTTGACAGCAGACAGCTGCAACATCTATTGATCAATGTTTTGAGCAAAAAAATAGAAAGACATGGCTTTATCGATTGGCCATTTATCATACGAAATGCGTTTTAAAGAAAGCGGGGGAGATAAGCGTAGCCTTGGTGCTCATGTATGGGAAATGGACACTTGTTTCTCTGACGAACCTCAGTACTTACAGGCTTACAGAACGACTGGCAGCATGGCAAGCTGTGTCGGCAGCTGGGCAGAGCACTTCCATCCACATTTCTGGAATTCAACATTTTGATTCCTCTCCCTTCTCCCCCCACCCCTGATCAATTTCTGCAGCAGTTGCTGGTTTTTCCCCATTACGGTTACGTCATGTTAGTGCTTCCAAAGAGTTGTAACCTGGTTTCCTCCCAGGGTCCCCCTGGTCCGGGCTCCCCAGGCCGTGTGTGCTTTGCTCCTCTGAGAGATTCCTTGCTGCTCCTTTTGCAGAGGGGAAAAGAAGGTGCAGCAGAAGACCTGCAACCATGGCAGAGAGAACAGAAGCACGGGGCATGTTTCCAAGTAGGAACACGTCAGTTATTAACTGAAACATTGTAATTTTCAGCTGAAATGTTATCAGTATTCAAATTTGCACCCTTCTTTTATTCCCCCTTCCCTTCTTCCAGACCCCCAGATAGTACATCACTGATAAAACATTTAGGAATGAGAGTAAGATGCATGGAAAACAATGATGTGAATATGGAAACCCAACACTGTTATTATTTTTTTTAATATTAATATGCCACTGAGACCTGGAAACAAATTATTTCAGCTCCTGTCACAATAGGTATGATACAGACAAAAAGCAAATTTCATGAAGCAACTCCTAGCAGCATGCAGAAGCCCTACCCTAGTGGAAGGGAATACATGCATATTCAAAGCCATTTACCAAAGTAATGAAGAAAAAAGAAGCAATACTTTCCTTTGACTTGGAATTCCCACTTCTGCTTGGCTGGGAATAGAGGCATAATTAATCAAAGTGCTTAAATAAGTTTCTCTCTGCCTTAATCAGAACTGTGCAAATAAATCATTTTTCAGTTCACTAGCTGAACAAAAATAATAATAATTGTAGAAATATTTTTAAGTTGTTTGAAATTTCAGGCTTCCTCAAATATTTTCAGTGAGCAGAAATACTTGATTTAACTGAAATGAGATGGTGACTCTTCACTTTAATTGCTCTTTATTTATTTTAAACACACAGAGCTAAATTTGTCCTTAAAAGGTTGTTTTGAAGGGAAAAATCAAAACAGATCTCTTAAAAGAAGTGTTCAGATTAACAGTTCTGGCTGTCCTATTTCTTCCCCTGTTTTCGGGCTTAATCTCTTCACCAAACTCATGCTTAATATCACCATCTCTGACTGGCATCCCCTGGCAGCTGAATGAGCTTGTCCAAAGCAACTGCCATCCAGCTGTGGCTGACAGCTCCCTGAAATGCTTTTGCAAAGGTATTCCAGAACTGGCTGCAACCAGAAGCTGTGCAGAGCAAGAGGGAGGGAAGAGGGACGGGAAGAGAATCGGATCGACATGGAGAGACTGCTTGAAACCGCGACGTGTTGTTCCTCCAGAGGTCTTTCCATACAGAGCAATCACCTCTACTGTTTTAATGTGAAGCAGAAATCACGTCACAAAAATGGTTTCTCAAACTTCCCCCCGTTTGTCCTTAGCTTACCTTCACCACACTTGGCGAAAACAGGTATTACCAGGGCCAAGAAAAACTCAGAGGCAAGCCCCTCATTTGGCTGAAGCCAGCTCATGGCTATGGCCCTCGTGGAAAGTACAGTCGTGGATGTACTGGGAGACACGCTGGCTGCTGCCCGTGGGCTCACGTCAGTATTGTGAGATGCAGCAATGGCTGTATGACTGCCCAGGCCCCTTTTGGCCCCTAAAATGTTCATTATCATTGTTTAACATGATTCCTTTCCCTCTGTTCTTCTCACCCATCCTCTCCCCCCGCTGAGGGAGTCCATGGAGTCAAAGGCTGAGGGACCGGGAGGTCTGGCAGGGTCCTCGCCTCGTCGAGGTGACGAACTCTGATGGAGGCACCCCGGGAGCCAGGCACCCACCACGGTGGCTGCTGAGCACCCACAGCCCACCAGGCTTCTGCAGAAGCCACAGAGGCATGTTGTACCTGAGGTAATCCATCACATTTGCAAGTGCAGGGTCATGGTTTGTTGCCATATCTTGTGAAAGCCGGATCCTCGCAAAGAGCAGGAGGCATCCTGGGCGGCTGCTGGCTAGGAAACATCACTGTTGCTGTTCCTTTGATGGAAAAGGCTCTAACAATCCTCTAGCATTCACTTGCCTATGTAGCCAGCCCTATTTTTAGTAATTGTGAGGCCCAGATTCACATTATTTAAACTCCAGATGCCGAATGAAGAGAAAGAGATCCTTCCAGACGGGCTGGGGGCTGGCTCGGACCTGAGCCTCCCTCTGCCATTCCCAGGCTCATCACCGAGAAGGGCTGAGCGATGCTCTGTGTTTCATTTGCCTCTGCCCACTGATGAGGCCCTTGAAGTGATAATGGGGTGGATCCAGCAGCGGGTGTTAAATTTTGTGGTTCAAAGTGCCCAAATTTGGAAACGAGCCCACTGTGCGCATGCTGTCGGCAATGCAGGACTAAACCACAGCAACCCTGGGGTTGTAGAAATCGCCCTTACCAGAATTCCATAGCCCAAACATCATATCGGAGTTCTGTATGCCAGAAAAGCTCCTAATTTGACAGCCAATTCACCACACCTGCAGGAATCACGCCTGCTTTATTTGGCGACACCGAGTCAGTTTAAGCATAGTACCTTTTATTTAAGCAATTGTTGTGTTCAGTGTGAAATAAGCTGCTTTTTGGGCACACACACCTGTCTTTGGGTCTGGGATAGATGTGCGAGGTGCAGCGTTAAATACAAACTGAGAACAACTGCTCAGGGTTTAATTTGATTCATTACCTTGGTGACACCTCGGGTGAGAAAAGGTAGTTGGTACCCAGTAAGTGGGGGAGGGACATTTTTAGCATGAGGAGAGGTAAAAAAGTCATTCAGTCCTCTGGGAAAGAGAGAGGGAGAGAGAAAACGAGAGCGGCAGGTAATTTATTGCTGGTGGAACAAGAAGCTGTTAGCTGAGAGGAGGGGATAAGAATTATAAAGTGCCGTAAAACCAATATCTCTATAGAGCCCGTGATGTTTAGTGTCCAGAGTTATGAATTTCAGTTCCCCAGCTTGTCTCTTGCTGCTCCTATTTCAGACATGAAGGAGGACCTGGGAGCTCTAAAGCCTGTCGCTTTTATCCACCTCTGCGAATTACTCCCATAAAAAATATTACCTCTCCTGACAAATCTTGCCTCCAGCACCTCCTTGGAGCCCAGCTACTCCCAGCACAGCAGTGCAGAGCTCAGGGCTCGATCCTGCCCCGGCTCACGCAGCGACCCAGTGCACGGTGAGCACAAAATTCTTCCAGCACAGAAGGAGATGGACCGCCCTGCCTTATCCCTCCCCGTGTCCTGCTGCGGATGACTGGCCATAAAGCAGGGCTATGGAGATGTACAGCCTGCTGCTGTCTCCTTGCAGGATTAAAACCAGACTCTCCGGCAAAATGCGGCAGCTCCCTTTCGCTCTCGAGGTCAAGGAGTTTATAATCTGCTGGTCTACAAGACTGATGCGGTTAAATGGGCAGAAACTGGTGGCCATGTAAACCCAAGCCTTCAGGCATCCACCTGGCTCTTTTGTCCCAGGGACTTTTCAAACCAAACTTCTAATGGGAGAACTGTTTTCCTCCCATCTAGAGCATCCCTGCAGCCAAGCCCTGGCCCTCTGGCTCGTCTCGGAGGAGAGAAAAGCTGCAGCGCGCATGGGAAGCACCTCCTGAGCGCACACAACAGAAGAGGACTTCTCTTTGGAGGGGGAAGGCTTTTCCCACCTACTTCCCACCATATGGCTTCGCGCGAGAGCCAAGAGCAGTGCTTACCCGGCGGCGGCACAGCCTAAGGGATCTGCCGCAGCAGGGAAAACAGCATTCACATCCCTTCCCTGGCCTGCCCTTGGCCGGTCTCCAGCTCGCTCAGAGTGACTCACTTGCTGCGGGTTACTGGCAAAAATGGTACAAAGTCAGAGCAGAAAATATCCTATATGAAGCAATTATAACAGAGGGAGGGAGGTGTGGGTTGGTTTGGCCTCTTTTTTTCTTTTCCAGAGAGAACGAGAGAGAAAGGCTGCAAGTAAAAATGTCTGATGCTGGTGGCAGGTGAAACCATCGGCCCTTATTAAATTGCTGACAAGTACAGAGGTCTGCCGCCTTCTGCGGGTGTGCAACTTAGCACCCAGCCCATGCTGACCTTGCAGCGCCTTAGCTGGGTATCTCTGGCTCACTGCGTGAAATCCCTTTCTCCCAAGACTTCTCCTCAATGAGAAAGGTGGCTTCCAGGATGCTTTGGGGCTTGGAGTCAGGCTGTCCCTCGGCGCTGCCTTTCATCACTCTACCTTGGAGGGAGCTCTGCTGAAGGCTGACAAACAAGCCCCGGAGACTTTCATGAAGTTACTACCCTCAGGAGATGAAAACCCAGAAGTCAGCTCTCCAAAATTCAATTAGCTGAAAAACAGGAGCTTGAAAGACAGAACAAATGTTGGTATCTTCTCATTTTCCTTAGGGCTTTTGTGTCAAACCATTGCCTGCAGCCAAACAAACTAGAACTGTAATGCTGAAAAGAAATAAAATCCATGGCTTTCACTCAACCATATGACTCCTTAAGCTCAGACTAACAGGTAGGGATATCGCCGCAGTCACTGGAGCCTGCCGCAGGTAGGATCAGGGAAGTAACAAAGCCCAAGCTGGTTTTTCACCGGTGGGGCAAGGGGGTTTCCCAAGTCAGAGACAATACGTAAGGACAGGGGCAGAGAGAGGCAGCCTTTGTAGCCCTTGACCATCTAGCTGAGGGGCTTGTTGCAAACAGCAGCAACAACCAGTTGTGAGCAAGTCTCCGCTCCTGCCTAAATGTTGCCTGAAGGTCAACACGCATTGTATCTCTCCTACCTTGGAGGTCGGAGGTGCTTATGCCCAGTTCGACAGGCTGCGAAGGTTGATCTGCAATGATTCAAACCATGAGCTCGGGTGATGTCCTGGTGCATGCTGTTGTCAGCCCATCAATGTGGCCCAGGTTTTCTATGCTGCTTTTGGTCACAGCTGGGTTTTTAAGCATGTTGGCCTATGGGGTTTTCCACACATTTAGAAAGGAGTTGGCACACCACATGGAGATGTCACTGTACATTTCAAAAAAGTTCATTTTCTCCTGGAAGTTACAATAAAGCGCATAGACAAGGTACTCTGTACCATGGTCTAGTAGGCATGGATGACAGTTGGACTCGATGATCTTGAAGGTCTTTTCCAACCTAAATGATTCTATGATTTCCCCACAGACCTTGTCTCAGGGATCCCCTAAAGGCAGCTGGGCGTGAGGCAGGGAACCTGATTGAAGATAAGGTGTGTTCAATGCATTTGGAGCACCTCCAGGTTAGGTTTTTGGGACTGGGAACAAAATTTTGTGTTCTTAAGATATCTGGGGTCTCATCATTAAGTATCATCTCAGGGTCTTACTCTTGCATAGCAAAACCATCACACAGGACATCTTTATGGGACTGGATGTTCTTGCCTGTTTGCTAAGCTGAGATACACTGAGTCCCAGCCTACGGCGAGACTGTTTACAGTTCAGACATCTTCATTGGGCAGACCTGGGCCTGTCCCCTGAGTGATGGTCCCTGTTCCCTGGAGCTGAGAACCTTTCTTGTATGAAGGAAAGGCGAGAGATCAGATCCATGGCAACAGGAGTGAAGGTCTCAAAGCCCCTGCGAGATGGGGGGGGGGGGGGGACACAC
>JAOBAS010000053.1:20058168-20080979 GCA_025311575.1 Elanoides forficatus
GGGGGGGGAATGTCAGGAGAGAGGGATCAGGGTTTTCCAGTGCCTTGGCCAAGGTTTGGATTGGGAGTACTGGAAAGGAAACTGTGTGTGGGGTCTTCCTTTTCCCCAAGAGGAATCCCCTCCAGCTGACTGTGGCAGAATATCTTTTTTTTTCCAGCCCCCAGTCAACCCTGCCGGTCCCGGGCAGTCTCTGCCCCGGGGAAGGGGGAGACAGACTGGTAAGGGGGTGCAGAGCCTGAACTGGGGCTGCAGGGGGGGGGATGTCAGGGAGAATGGGCTCCTTGCAACCACAGCTGCCCTCTCCCCACAGCACCCTGCTCAAGAGGGGCCGGATTGATTTTTTTTTTTTTCCTTCCCAGTCTTTACTTTGCGGGCAGGGACAGCTAAGTTGGAGAGAGGGATGGTTAAGGAGAAGAGACTCCGTTCAGTGGCAGAGAGGGGTGACCTTGGGTGAGTCCCCCAATGCCTGCCCCATCCTTCTGGGTCGGGTGTCACTAAAGCATCCCGCAAGGGATGAAGGAAGAACCCATGGGTAGGAAGAGGCTGGCAAATGCATTGAGACTTTTCTGGAATTGGCACTGCAGGAGCGTGAGCCTCCCTGGAACAGGACTGGTCGTGCTCGCCGGTCCAGAGCGCGCTGCCGGAGGAGAAGCGCAAGGGTCTCTGCGGGACTGGCGGGGGGTTTTGTCCCCCTCCCCGTAAGAACATGGAGCTACCTCGCGGCAGGAGTTGCTCTGGAAAGCAATCTGTTGAACCATGTCTGCAAAATAACTGGAGGGGAGGCTTCAGCCTCAGCGCGTAATGAGGGAGAAAGAAGCCAAAAAAAGCTCTAAACTTTCCAAGGAGATTAAATATTCAAATCACAAATAATTAGACATTAATCCCTCGTAAACAGGGCATTAACAACAATTAAAAGATGCTTTGATATTCTTAAACCCTAGAAGATGAGTTAACTGGTACTTTCAGGGGGATTATTGTGTATTACAAAATGCAGTCAGAGCAGAGAATGCACTTTCCTACATTCGTGTGTTTGAATGACTTGCTCTTAATTATAATTAATGAGCTATCATCTTCAAAGTAGCTGCATTTAGATGCTCTCCGTATTAGTTTCAAATTACCTTGCTCCAAAGAATAAGCCACTTCTGATTTTACTGGCCAAGGTGACACTTTATTGGCAGTTTGGTAACTACAGGTCATGCCAGGGTGTATGGAGGATAAATGCGTTTGTAGGGATTAAATGAAGTTTCCTTTTATGAAGTGGGCAAGCAGACATCTCACACCACTGGTGCCATAAGCTCTGGAATAAATCTCACACGCACAGGAAGGCTCTTCCTTATACAAATGCAGATGTAATGCAGTACTAGTGTATATAGGCACCACCACAACACATTTAACTTGATGAAGGCTGCTTTCTGGATTTAAAACGCTTTTGCTTCTGAGGATATTATCAGAGAAAAGGTGCAGCCTAGTTGGATAAGGTTTTTTGTCCTTCTCTCTACTGTAAATTCATATCTGCAGACACTATAAATGCTTTTGTCCAGGTGAGTTTTTAATGCTCCCTATGTGGTTATTAAGATTGCAGAGTACATATTGGGACTTTCAAATTTTGTTTCCTTCACTTTGAAGACTGCACTTTTTACGGGTTATTGTTTGTACAGTGCCATTGGGAAAAATATCGAAAAGAATTGCAGAGGTTTAAAGAGGAGGAAAATACTCTGTGTGTTCAGTGGCTTTGCTTTGACAAATGTGAATAGTGTCTGTGTGTGTGAGTGTGTATATCTGCTCATGGCTGAATACACATCCTCTGGCTATCAAATCGTATGTTTCTGAATACTCTTTCTCTAGCAAAAGTTGGAAACTACTTTGAGCAATGAGATCACAGCAAAATGCTCCTCTTCAGATGTAAATGCCTGTGACCCTGAGGATTCAGGTGGAGCTGGTCCAACTTGTAGCACCTAGGAATGGAAAGATTTTGGGCTTTGAATTTGGTGTCATAATATCGGAAGAGTGACAAACTCTGGTTATTTTCATTGCACCAGCAAAGACTGCATTTTAAAACAGTGGTGCAGTACATGAGAGGTATGAGTCCATGCACGCCTTTAGCACTCCCAGTTTTATATGTGGCATCCCGGTAGGTGTCTATCTGTGTATATGTATCTATACAAAACCTGAATGTGTAAAGTTCCCTCATTAACCATCCATCCAAATCCGTGCTGTAAAGTATTTCTGTCCTTAAGCTCTGAGACTTCAGTTCACTGAGGCGTGAGAAGAATGAGCTGACCGTTCACGTCAAGTTGGCATAATTCGAGCAGAGGTTTAACGGGGTTTATGTGCTTTGATAGGGTGCTCAGACCCCTTAAAAATCCCCAGGGAGACCAAAGATCTCTGAAATGCTGCTTGCAAATGGATTATTTGCTCGGAAGACAATCACAGTGTAATCAAAGAGTTCAGCTCCTTGAAGGGGCACCTGCCCATCCTAGGTCCCACAAGACAGGTCCCACCTGCTGTCAGGTCCTGCAGGAGAGCTGTGCTCAGCGTGCTTCTTCAGAACATCCCCCACAGCAGTTGCCTGCTACATGCAACGACCGATCCCATCCTCTCCCAGTGCGTGGTGTCCCCACGCCACCCACCCGCCTTCCAGCTCCTGTTCTTGTGCTCTCTGCAGCAAAACCGATCGCCCTTCTCCCCACTGCCTGTGGCTTGCAAGATCAGGGAGGCAATTTTGAGTTGATACCCTGCCAGCCAAATGTCTGTGCCTCCCATAGAGAAATCTCCTAGGTCCTGTGTTCCTTCTCCTCCCAGACGGAAGAGGTTATAGGATTTTTCTTCAGGCTCTGGCAATGGGCAATGCCCTGAGTCTAATGGGCCCCATTATTCATTTCAGCTCTGGTTTCTGCAGGGAGGGATGAGTATGGGGTTAAGAAAGGTCTGTAAAGGTCAGTCTGCGCCCACCGATGCTACTTTTCGGTGTTTCCCTGCCTGCTCTATCTGCCTCCAGCTACCAGTCTCACTATGTCTAAATCACTTATTCTGTAAAGCTTTTGTCCCACAGCGTATTCCTGGCCCTGCAATTCTTCTAGAGCCTGATGAAGCAAGGCTGATTTTATTGCCCCAGCAGTGGCTGCTTAATCTAATCATCCTCACCCTAATGAACTGGCACTAGCAATTTTACAGTATCACAGAAGCGTTTTTCTAGCAAAGTGACTTACAACCCTGGGGTGCTTTGCTTGGGGCAGGAGATACGGAAACCTTCATTTTGTACCAAGTCTGCACCACCAGGCTATCTTCCTGTTCTGTCCTCTTTCTATTTATCATTCCTGGTTCAGGAATATCTCAAATCCCAGCCTAGAGCATAGCATTGGTGTGTTACATGCAGAGCAAGTGTGATGCAGGTGACTTGTCCTGCTTTGCTTCCTGCATGGAATGGGGAAAAGCGAGTAGAACCAGATGAGCAGGGTGTATGGGAGAACTGGGCTCTATGGGGGCTTGGCTGACCATCAGGAGTGAGACCGGAGTTATAGTAGGGCCAGTCCTGGAGCCACATCTGGGTGTTTCTGTCTGCGGGCCAGCCTGGTTACAAACACAAGTTAAACAGGGATTTTAGGTCCAAGGGAGGCACTGGAGTCAGCCTGGAGGCAGACCAAGAGGCCCAGGTGATGCTGTGATGTTGATATTCCTGGGGGAGCCTCTCGGCCTTCCTTTAGATGCTCTGTTGTGCGCAGCAGGGACTTTGCAGGTTTCTACAAGGCAGAGCATAAGGTAGCTGCTTCGAAGCTGGAGAATTTTAATTCTCTTGCAACACAAGGCATCGCTAAAATTAGGCAGAGGGTTTTGGTGGTAACTTAGTCCTTCCCAGACTTTTAAATCTAGATTGACTCTCAGAAACTATCCAGACTCCGTGGCACAGGAGCCGAGACGACTGAGGCATCGCATCCTTGCACCTGCGAATGCGGCTTGTCTGTCAAGTAAACACAGGACAAAACAAGCAGCTCAGCTGTGCATGAGTTTTCACTCAGCAAAACACAGGTCATGGTTAAATCCACGAAAGCAATAGTTCTGGCCCCAAACTTGGCATGATAAGTGTGGGTCTGGGTCAAGTTTTCCCCAGAAGCTGGAGCAGCTCTTGGGCAGAGGCTAGGAGTGCTCGCCACTCCATGCAGGAGAGTCACGGGACTCACTTTGGAAGAAGTTTTGGTCAGTGAGGGCAATCTGAACAATTAAGGATGCAATTATACACCCCAGAGAACAGCTGTATTCACTTGCTTCAAAAGTGAAAGGCAGCATAATTTTCTGCACTTCGGGTTGGCAAACAGATCCTTCAGCCTGACCACACTGCTGAAGGTAGTGACCTGAGCTATTTCATTATGTGTATCTCTATTTATTATGTCAGGAAGGTTAGTTTTATTGCGCTAGACATAATTAGAGAGTTTTACAGAAAAGCTTTTGGGGATGGATGGATGGAGAAGAAATGTCAGCTTAGCCTTCTGTTGGGAGAGGTACGTCTTTTAAAGCAAGGATCACTCCTGATGACTCAATCTCCCCAGTTTGAAATGGGTGCGGGGAGCTCAGTGGGATATGATGAGGCTGGATACCTTTGGGTTGTCAAATGGTCTCGTTCTGCAGTATTGGGGAGCCTTTGAACAACAGCACTGCAAAGGACCCGGTGACACAAACTGGTGCGAAGGCATCCTTTGCTGTGCGTGCTACTGGGTAGCCGCGCTCCGAGTGGAGGGTACGTGTTTGCAGCCAGGAGAGAAGAAGACATGAGGGAAGGACGTGTCGGGCACGTGCACGAAAGGCTTTGCTGATGTGGAGATGCAGAGTTAGGACAGGACCCCGGTGTCTTATAGGTTTGCACTGAGCTCACCAGCCACTTGGTCGAGGCTGATTCACAGCGTTCGCGTGTCCAGATGCAGTTAGGTAGCTGGTAATAGCTTTCTGACACCGAGCTTTCCCCCATTGCATTGGTGAAATGAATTTCTCGCTTAAAAAGGCACAGAGCCTGATTTTTGACTGCTTTCACTTTTGCAAAGTAATTGCTGTAAGTTGTGCAGATGGCAAAGTGTTTGTATACTGGAGCCTTCCACAACAGGCAGGGTTATTTACACTGCAGCCAGGTGCTGTTATTCAGGTCAGTTATTTATTAGCTGGAAAGTGCAGTTTTGGTGTCAAATGAAAAAAGTTGTGGATTTGGATTGAAGTCAACAAAGAGTGGAGGCTGTCAAAATTAGCTGGGGAGGAAGATTGCTAGAAAAGCCTGAACGTGTAATTTTTTTATTGGAGGCAACTTGAGGCAAATTGAACTAAAAGCCAGTTCGTTCAATTAATAATAAATAAATGAAACATTACATTTCATTTTGGCTCAGGCGAGTTGCTTCCATCTGCTCCAAAGGAAATATTTTGTTGCAGGGATAACATTCTATGTTTTAGGTCAATGCAAGGTAATTCCTCCTTTCTCCCTCCCGTTCTTTGGTTCAGCTAATGAATCGAGCAATCAATTATTCAGGCAGACCTAATATGCATATGGTAATTGTTTCCACATTTAAATATACCTCTGGACAGGCAATCGAGAGACCTGGATTTTATTTCTAGCTCTGCTACTGCGTCTGACGTGACCTTGGGCATTTCACCATACTCTGAGTCCCTCCTTTTCAGGGCAGGACAGGCCCACGTCTCACAGTGGATCTGCTGCATACTGGTAATACTAAAATAGCATGGAGGTCTTTTTACTTCCACTGTTAGCAATTAAACATTTAGCTATCACTAATGCATGCATTCCTAATTCTCCCAGTGTGAGTTAGTTGCATTGCCTTATGAAACTCCCTGTAGTTTACTTAATAGGTCAAAAGGAATTTCAGCTGCTGAAAAAGCTGTGTTCCCTTAAAACAAAACCCATTTTAATGAGCCCAGCTAAATCAAAGAAGAAAAATACAAGTGGGAAAGGTTTTTTTCTTCTTTTCCTTAAATATTTCACTTTGTAATCAGCTCTCCAGATCCATACACTGCCTGCGATTTCTCTCAAGCAAAAGGTCCATATGTGTTGCAATTTCTACATGTTTGAAATACCTTAAACCATGTCAAAGCCTATTACATTATGCATTAAAAACTCCCTCATACCTGGAAGAAAGCTCGCACCAGGAAACCTGCAGCCTCCAAACCCCTCATGATGTGGTTTTTATCAGGCTGCAGCTCTCACCGTTTGGCTTGCCTGCTCTTCAAGAAAGCTTTTTCCCCTCTACCTTCTGCATGCCGGCAGTGGGGGAACCAGCATCAAACCCAGTGGCACTTTGTTGACTCTGCTAGTCGTGAGACTGCATCAGTTTCTGCTGGTTGCTGGTTGCCAACTTGTCCCTTCTTGCCATGCTGGCGTTAGGTTTAGAGTCAATGAGGGGTTGGCAGAAGGTTGTGGGAGCAGTGAATGTCTTGTTGGGAGTGTGGGAGACAGGTGGGAATCTATTAGGAGCAGAGAGATTTGGATCAAAGGGTAACTCAGGTTGAAGGAACCTCAGGAGGTCTCTAGTCCAATCTCATGCTCAAAGCAGGGTCAACTATGGGATCACACCAGGTTGCTCAGAGCTTCATCCAGTTGGGTCTTAAAAACCTCCAAGGATGGAGACTGCACAACCTTCTTGGGCAACCTTTTCCAATGCTTGACTGTCTTCATGGGGAAAAGACTTCCCCCTTATATCCAAGACCCCCATGCAGAGGCACGTGAGCTCTTTGAGCCCTTTCTCTTGGCTGATGCTCTGCAAGATCTGCAGGGAATGGCAGCGGGTACAGCCATAAGCCTTGATACTGCCTTCAGCCTCACCACAGCTTGCCTTCATCTCCAACTTTTCCTGCCAATAAACCAGGCATTTGGGCTGGTGATGTCTAGTCTGCCCGGATGAATGTCTTTCTGATCCGTTGGGAGGAAAGGGCTGGGGCTTTCCAATTGTAGCCTGGTGTTCCAGAGGTAACTGAATTACTTGTTCGCACAGGACTTTTGGTACCTGGCAGGGCTCTCCAGAAGGCTGAAACACCCTGAGATGGTGCTAGAGCTGTGCAAAGGGGAGAGCCCCTCGGAGGCAGGAGGACAACAGCATCCCACCGGGTCACAGAAGAGTGAAGGAGTTTCGGGACGGTGGGCAGCAGCAAAGCTGGCTTCTGCTCCTTGTCTGCCAGAGCCCGGGGCACAGCGTTTAGCTGTTCTCTCCTTGTCCTCTCTCCATTTTGCCTTTCTCTGTCTCACACCCTTCGCTTAATTAGTTTGTCAGCCACTGTCATCATAGCAGGAGTCTGCAGAACACCCAGCAGAGCGTAGCTCTCATTGCAGCTACCATAGCTGGGCTCTGCTGTAACACAAGTGATAGCTTAATAAACCACAGCATTGCAGATTAAATATCTTGGCACTGGTTGCAGCTTCTTATTAAAATAAGAAAGAGAGAGAAAAAAAGAAATGCAAGAAATTGGAAAGAACAAAGGCTATAATAATTAATGGCTTCGCTTTTAGTACCAGAGACCTGGGTAAAAATGTCTAATCCTCAAGGTAAAAATTAGACTGAAGTTTGATCTACTATTTATCAATAGCTTGAACTTGGTTTTCCCTTCTGGTTCCAGCCTCAAGTCTCAAAATGCAGAATTATTTCTGGTCAGCCTGAGTACCAGTGAGAGATCTGTGGGGAGAAATTCAAACTGTGTGAAGACAAATGAAACCTGAATCAAACCAGCTAAATTAACTCTGCATCTCGGAGCAGACTGAACAGCTCTCTTATTTAAAGGGCTCTGATGAGTTTCATTTTCCTGTCAGCATCATTCTAAAACCTCCCTGCGATCCTAGGTAATGAGAGTGGCTCTTTTTCACTTCGAGTGTCGGCTCCCTGCAGAGAAGGCATCCTCCAGTTGCCTCAGGTGGTCTATCAGAGGTTGTCTGCTCAGTCGCGCTGCCATCCGGGATCCTCTGGGCTGCAGTTTGACCTGCAAACTGGGGCAATCTTAATTTTAGGATTTGCCTGTGAGTCACAGACATGTGAGCCTGGCATGGGTCAGGTCAGTGAAAGCCCTTAATGAAAGGGCAGTGACTGAATCCATCTCCAAGGAGTCCCTGCAGGCAGGATACAGGCTCTGAGCCATCGCATAAGCACTTGCTGCCTTTTGCCCCTAAGTACCGCTCATGGCTGTTCCTCCTCCACCTGAACCTGGGGGACTCATTTCATCTGCTTCGCTCATCTGAAGGTTAGTATTCAGCTGAGAGGGTCTCCCCTGTATTTTACAGGGGTATCGTTACTCCAAAGGGAGACTGAGCCCACCGCTCCTGTGCACATTGCGTAACTGCAATTAATTTATCCCAAGAAACATCCTCAGGTGTCTGCAGCAGGTGAAATGAAGTCCAGCTTTTGATCCTAACTCTCCCACCAACATCGAGGTAGCAGCAGGTTACAAAGGTTCGGAAATCTGATTTAACTCCCTTCAGCCAGTGGCTGAGAGGAGAAAAGCCCAAGGGAGGTTCTCTTTTATCCATGAGGATGTGAAATTTCATTTGTGGCTGACAATGCTCTTAATCCTGCCTTTTTATTGATGAAGAACCTCTGGGTACCTCAACTGTTTCTCAGTTTCCCTAGACAGCAATTGACCTTGTTTCAGCTATGCATCAAAATGCACTGGCAATCAAGGTGCTATTGATTTAAACCTAATGGCCAGCCACTCAGGAATTTCACCCGGAAAAGAAAAATCAATGCCACCTTATTATTATTTTTTTTTTTTGCCAGTTAAGATATTATAATGAAAAGGCATAAGAGTCTTGCCAGCTCCTTACCATTAAGCAATACACTTGCAGGGCTGAGAACATTGGGTCAGGCTCTGGTAAGGTAGTTAGCCAGCTACGGATTGAAATGACTCTAGGGTTAAACAATTTTCCTTGATTGCATGCTGCCATCCGCATCTCTCTCTGCTGACCTTCCCGGAGGCATGCGAGCTGCACTGCTATGTGGGACTTGGGAGAGGATGTCTTGAGCAACGCATTAGCCCTATTACTGGAAGAGCTCTGTGTGGGAAGGATGCTCCCTGTCTTGTCCTTGGCTCATTTTGGATGTTTTCTTCCTCCCCTCCCCCATCCCAAGGGGAAAGTGTCATTCAGAATCTGCAAGATCGGTTTACAAGACTGGTTTAAATGCACGGCAGGTAAGCACTGGCCGGATAGATACTTAGATCCATGGTAGGAATGAGCAACACCACAGGCTCCCTCCTATCTAGTAAGTGAGGCATGCCAGGATCCGTCCTGTCACCCATAGGCTGAATGGTCCAACATCGACTGTGTCCATGCTGCTAAACTCTCTTACCTGCCAAAACAAGGTGGTTTTCCCCTTTGGGCTTCTCAGGAGCATGCATGGCACTTATTTACTGCAGTGTAGGTATCGCCTGGGAGAGGGCACAGGCTGAAGCCAGGCTATGGGGTGTGCTAACGCTTTGCCGGTGTGGGTGATTAGGGAGGACGCTTGAGCCTGTAAGGTAGTTGTTCTCAGTTCCTTGGGATGGTAGAGATACAAGCCATAGAGTACGAAAGCCGCCATGAGCAGTCCTGGTTTAGGTCTTTTGTGGAATCTTCTCTGTTAGCACTCCAAACACTTTGGAGCCAAATCACCTTTTGAAATGATGTTGCCTCTCAGGCCTCCTTTTAATCAGCCAAAGGGACTTGGCTCCTGCATCACATAAGTTGATGAACATTGAGGAGCAAGGGGTGGTGTGGGGCAGTCCTGACTCCTGACGACATGGACATCCCAGTGACGTTCTGAAGTGCTCCTGGGTCTCAGGTCACTTAGGCAAACGAAAGCATTTTCCCCTGGGGCCTCTGCTTACTTTTCTCCTCTTGTTGCTGAGGTGTGTGAGAAGAACTGAAGGATGGTTTTCATTTCCCATGATTTTGGAGTATCCCCATGCAAGTCAACTATAAAGAGATGGGACTGACCCTTCCTCATAATCCATCCCTTTCAAGATGACTGCCTAAAACTGCATGCCAGTCTGCATACCAGCTACCTCTAGTGTCACTGTGCCTGTAGAGCCTCATTTGCACCCATTCAAAGCAAGCATTTTCCATGAAGACAGTACAGCTGTCAGAGGAACGCCTGGAGTGAGACCTGCGTTTCCAGAGCCAAGCCTTATCTGGATGATAGGCGAGTGCAGAGACGACATGAAGGGAATCTGACAGCGCAGCTCAAAGGCATGCAATAAAGCTGCCTTAAAATGGCTTTTTCCCGAGTGCTGCTCAAGCCAGACAATACCTGTTTGTTGGAATGACGTGACCGCATGGAGGTGCGAGGCCTGACCCACGCTTTGCTGCAGCCATTGGTGCAGTGACCAACTATTGACCTCTTCATCCATTTTTCTGGCAGGGGACCTGTTTGATTTGTGCATCGTCTTCCAATTTCTACTACATCTGTGACATATTTCTGCTGACCGTTTCAGTTTGCTTGGACAAAACGTCAGGGCTAAGAAGGCTTGTGAGATGCTTTACAGTTTTGGGTGAAGTCTCTCTGCCTTCAGTGGGGTTGATGGTTGGTGTCATGTGTCGGGGAGCCTTGTACATTTTTCAAGCCCACTCAGGGGGAACTGAGCAAAGTCTCCTACAACTTCCTCTTCAGTTGCAGAGTTTTTCTCAGCTTCTGCCTGTGCTGATGTACTTTCATTTTGTTTCTTTGGGAGGGGTGGGATGAAGAAGGGGAAGGTTTGTAGGCAAGCTATTGGAGGCACAGCAGAATAATCTCCTAAGCAAGGGGTCCCACTCAACCTGGGTAAAGCAGCGCGTGTTCCTCAACTGAGGTTGTGACTAGGTCCCACTCAGCCTCTGAAACCTCCTAAACAGCAAAATTGGGACAGCTTAGCAGCCCACAGGAGGTCTTGCAGGTTGCCAGCGCTCAGTGGGGAGCGGCGGATGGAAGATTGTTGTTCTGCAAGCACCAGTCCCAAGGCAAATGTCAACATGTTGGCCTCCTCACCTACTCTCGCCTGCTGAATTTCACTTGCTTCCTCCAAAAGCAGCTCCACCTCACACCAATACATCTGTGCTGACACAGGCTGATGTTATGGCATGGTCCTCTGTTTGTTTAGCACAGGCATGGTTGCACATGGAAATGAGTTTTCCTTGGAAAGGCAGGGCACCTGCTCTCAGTCTCACCTGCTGCAAAGGGATTGAGGGCTTTGGGACTAATCTTTTGGTGAAACTGAGTCCAAGTTTCCAAGATAATCTGCAAATCAGTTTAATTTTGCCAGCAGGTTCCCCAGGTTTGGGGCTGAAAGCCATGTAGTGTAAATTCCATGGGAATCCCATCATGGTGTGTTTTCAGTTGAGTAGCTTTCCTGCCACTTCACTTGGGACAAGCACTGAACTATTTGCCAACACAGTAAAATGGGTTTTCTATGTGTTAAACCAAGTGCTGTGAATGCAAACATTGCAGCATACTTAGTTAAGCTCTCTTGTATGTTAATCTTCTTTTGTAGTGTAAGAACAGAAGACCAGCTCTTAGCAATGGTTTAAATATTTCTTGCAAGCCAAAAGGGAGACTGCAGATGTTTTAAGTCTGGAGTTATTTAGAGGAAATAAAATCAGGCTTTTGCTAGCCATTGCTCTGTTAGAGGATCTGTGATATAAAAGGAGAATAGAGAGAAAGCGTCAAGTAAAAATAATACATATGTATGTGTGTTTGTATGTGTAACTCTTGTTTTCCTCCAGGCAGCACACTGGGGACAGGTAATCTTACCTTAAGAATTTGGCCTTAGAGGATCTAAAATGAAGCTCTTTGAAGCCAGGAGCATTTCTGTGATTTCTATGTTCAGGCCCAGAAAAAAACCCCTGGGCTCATTGTTGCTGTGGCGGATACATCCATATTTCAAAAAGCATTTTCCTTTGGCTGCACCTAAGCAAAACTGATGTCCTGGTGAGAAGGTGTCTGGGCTGGGAAAAAAAGTCCTTTTAGCCTTCTGAACTGTCCCTTTGATTTCTCGTGCCTTAGTGCAATCCACACAAAACAGAGCCAAGCTGGTGGTCTGGTGAGACAGAGGATGGCTGTTGTTCCTGTGCAAAAGGAGACAACCAGCTCCTGGGGCTCAAGCGACTGTGCCTCCACGTCTTCCAGGTGAATTCAGATGGGGATCGTCATGCTAGCAAGCCCCGTCATAGCCCTTCTATCTGTCGCCCCAGGGCTACCTCGGTGGCGTTGGAAGAAGTAGGGCACCCAGAGCAACACAGGAGATTTGAGACCCCATCCAAAGGAGTTTTAATTCTGCCGGGTCAGAGCTGATCTTGCCTTCAGGTGGCGTTTTTTCAGTTGGTTTGAAGAGTACTGCCTGCTTCTTTTCCTTCAGCTGGGTTTGTGAAGGGTAATAAAGCGCTTGCCAAGGGTGAAGGGTGGCTGCGGAGACTGACAGCTGAACACAGCAGCTGCCTGCCCTTCGCAATTGCAGAGTTCTGAGAACTGAAGATGATTCTTTTATCTTTGGGGGTCCCCCCCCCCATCTCTCTTATCAGAATGTTCAGAGGAAAGGGACATTGTCCCCAGAATGACAGTGGTGTACCTGTGGGAGGACGGAGGAGGCATCATAGTCCTTCTCTGTTGGGGCCCACCATTACCAAGACATCTCAGCAAGTCCTTTGTCACCACACATTGTCATCTGCTCCTATTCACCCCGTGGATTTGGGGTGGGGTTTTTTTTGCCTCTGCAAGCGGGGATATATTTGGAGAGCTAGCGCAGGGTGTGCGCATATGTGGGGCTGTATTTCCTCATGAGGTAATACCAAAGACAAGCTGATTTGGGTGCCTTGGTATGTTATTCATTGCCTTTGTCCTCACCTTGGTATCTGTTTCCTTTCTTGATCAGGAAAATGGGAGCCACTGCCCCAGTGTGACCTGTCTCTGAGTTACAACAAAATAAAGACCACCCGTCCCACTCCCTCAGACACCTCCCAGCATGGATGGCTTGGTTGAGCAGAACAGCGTGCTGATGCACAATAAGATTGCTGAAGCCGGGAAAAGGAATGGTTTAATTAATACAAGGAACTTAGTGGCAGAGAGCCGAGATGGTCTGGTCTCTGTGTACCCGACCCCCCAGTACCAGACCCACCGAGCAGGCAGCCTTTCCTCTCCGAGCTGCCTAGAGAACGGCAGGAATGACCCCGTGCAGCAGCTCCTGGACCCCAACATGCTGCAGCAGACGGTGGAGTCTCACTACCGGCCCAACATCATCCTCTACTCGGAGAACGTGCTGCGCTCGTGGGGCGAGACCATTGGCTCGGAGTGCTGTGAAACTACCTTCATCGAGGACCGCTCTCCCACCAAAGACAGCCTGGAGTACCCGGACAGCAAGTTCATCGATCTCTCGGCGGATGACATCAAGATTCACACTCTGTCCTATGATGTGGAGGAAGAAGAGGATTTCCAGGAGCTAGAGGTGAGATGTCATTTGGGATATGTGGGGAAGGCTGGGGGGAGGAGGGCATTTTTGGGGTTAAGTGTAGAGCCTCCAAGATCTGGTCTGCATGGGATCACCTGCTTTGGAAGCTGGTCTGCATGAGATCAGCTGTATCACTCTCTCCTCTGGCCAGGACAGTGAGCGATCGCTCATCTTTATTTGCTGGTTAAAGTCCCAACTCTGTGGATACTAACAGCAAAATTCCCACTGGCCCTAACGGAGATCAGCATTTCCTTCCTGCCTCTGAATAGGCTGGTCAGAAGCTGAAGAAGACCCATGTGCTTAAATGCTTATATGAGCATCTGTCCACGTACATGGAGCTTGTCTTACTCAGCAGGCCAACATCATCTCTTACTTTCTCCTGACTTGAGCTAGGCATAAAGCAGATTGTTTTGCATACTGGCTCAAGCATGAAACATTTCTGTCTCTGAATTAACAGAAAATCAGAAGTCTTAAGGTTTCAAGCTGCAATGAATCCCATGTCTCTGAAATAAAAGATTTTTTTTCTGATGGAGTGAAACACTTCATTAGATCCCAAATGCAATGTTTTCTTTTAGGCTCCTGTGCTTCATTGATTGCTCACAGTAAAGTAAGATACATTTTGTTCTCCAAATGGGGCAGACCATGGAAATCAACTTCATTCTTTCTTAAATGATGCATTTTTACTTTAAAAGATTGTTTTGGCTTTGGCTGAAACCAGCTGCCCAAGAGCAGCACAGCTTTGTGTTTGCCAGTGTCTGTGGGAATGGAGGGTGTGCAAAATGCTGCTGATCCCAAAACTTTCTCCAGTGTTGGTCACAGACTCCTAACCTAGCAAAGACCATTTAGCTGTCTGGAGCAAAGCCATAGCTTCAACTCAAATGTCCAAGTTGAGATCGAGAGACTATTTGCTCGTGTTTCTCTGTTGCAAGGGTTTTCTCCACTGAGACCTAACAAGTCCTAAAACTTCTATTTTCACCTCCTGTAATACCAGTGTCTCACCCTGTGATCAGCACAGGGGCAACCCAACACGAGCCTGACTTCTGGTTGATTCTCTTTTCTCTCTGTATTGATAAGGTAGGAAGAGAGAGGCATTTTTCCCAGTATGTGCCAGAAATGCAGTATTCAATGCCTCCGCAGGGAGACAAAAAGGTTCTCTCTGAGGCATGTGAGGGTGTTGCCTCAAATCACACCCTTCTACAGTATTTCAAAATTGGCTGTGGGAAGTCTCGTTTTCTTAATCAAAACAAAATCCCTAGCTGCTGCCTTTTTGCCCTACTTTCTGTCATGCAGTAGTGATACAAGTGACTGCAGCAGGCATGTAATTGCCTAATGGTGTTATTGACACATCTGGCCTGACATTTAGGCAGCAAAAAAACAAGTCTCCCTCTTGTCAATCCAAATCCAGCAAGACCTTCTTTAGCCAGCTGTTGAAGAATAGGCTAAAAAAGGCTGGGAAAATAAGCAGGACAAAGAAAATATGTTTTATACCAAAAATCTTTTCCCTTTTTGTGGTGGGATTTTTCAGGTGCCTTTGCAACGGAGGGCCCTTGATCTGGGTGTCTCTTCAAAGTGGCACTGTAGGAGCTTGATCAGCTTTTCACAGAGAACGTTTGTTTCCAGAAAACCACCTGTAAAACAAGGTCTGAGGAAAGTGACTTCACCCTTTCCCCTCTCCAGATCTCAAGGGGAGAAAGGAAAGAGTCTTTGCAAATTTTAGTGCCATGCTGTGACAGCGTGTGCATCATTTTCCCTGGCTTCTCCTTCTTGCTGACCTATTTCCCTGGACTGTAGCCTCCCGAGGTCATACACGTCCCTTCTTAGATGGGTGTACTACATCTGGCACCACGGATTCCCAGCCTCACTTAACCCTGTGAGATGTTACTGTGCTAATAAACAGAGAGATGTATGGGCAGCCATCCTGACCCACACATACAAAGTGCTCAGAAGAGGACGACATTCACAAAGTACAAACCCCTGCGTCTTCCTCTCTTCTGTATCGGGGTTTCTCCTCTGCCAGGAGAATGGAGCAAGAGAGGAGAAAATGAGGCAAGGTCTGGGGAAGGAACTGCCTGACTGGAAACACATGCGTTGCTAGAACTGCTAGAAGCGTCTGCTTCTAGCCCAGTATCAGTCTCCATCGCTGTGCTACTTGGCCAACCCAGTGCAGCGCTGTGATTTTCACACTTCTCCATGAACCAAATGACCAACCTGTTGAGCAGCTGCACTTCAGCACAAGGAGGTCTCAGCGTGGGGAGTAACTTCCATCCCAGGAAGGTCCACATTCTGTGGATGCAGCCGGTCATGCAGAAAGATGGGGAGGAGAAGGATTTGCATTTGACAACAGAAGACCAGCAAAAAAAGGTGACTGCTGTGTCATGCTCTTCTGGTTCCCATGCAGACAGATGCTGTATCTGTGTGGCCAGATGCATGAGGGCCTCCTGGGCTTGGCTAGTACAGAGGTTCATTAGAGACGTTCACGTGTTGAGACTCCAGGAATGGAAGAAAAGTATTTGAGGACAGCAGTCCCTGAGTAGGGGAATGAACCATGCCAGATTGTTAACTACATAAAAATTTGCCTATCTGTCCAAATGAGAAAAACAGCACCTGAATCACATAGCATGAGTCTGGCCCACTAGAAAGCTTTTTTTTTTTTTCCCCACCAGTTACTGACAAGAAGCAAATGCTTTTTTTTAAATTACTCATAGACCCAAAGTGGGGTGGAAAGGGTTAGTACCAGGACTGGGAGCAGAAGTTAAAAGGAGAACAATGAGAGAGAGTGATACAGCAGAGGTGCAAGGTTTTGCTTCCCCACTGTGAGAGCCTTCAAGGATTTGATTCTGTCATCGAGGATGCACAGCACGTTGCTGAGTATCTCACCACATTGACTGTCATGCCACAGCTCGTCAAGGGATGGGAGCTGCATAGTATAAGAGCAGATCAGGGCTCAGTTCTTGTAAGGGTTTTTTGTTGTAACATATCTGCTTTGGCACTTCTTCTGGGAGAAAAACTCTAAAAATAGCCTCTTTGCAAACATTAGCAAAGAGGGGAGCTTTGTGCAGAAGAGCTGTGGTCTCTTGAAAACTGAGGGCTACTGCCTGTTCTCCATGCGTCAGGGCAAGGCAAGTGGATTCCCAACTCAGGCATCTCAGTAAGATGCCTTCTGGGAGACAGAACATCCCTGAGGTTGTGAGTCATTTCTCTTCCCCCACGTCTCTCTGGCACTGCCCGTCTTATTGCAGAGCACCTGCCTAGGGGGTTTCAGAACTGGGTATTTAGTTTCTTAGAAATACAGAAAAACCTAACAACTCATCCCTTTGTAGTGACCCCCTCCATGCAATACTTGCAGGAGTCCGTGGACACATGCAGAAAATAGCATTACTGCTGGTCAGCGTGTTTCTGCCAGGGTTTTGTTTTTGAAGAGAGTTGGGCTCTTGGTAACCAGAAAGGTGGTTGTTCTCTTGCAGAAAATTTTGCCACAGAGAAAGTTTCTGAAAAAAAAAGCCAGCTGTTTTGACTGACAGCAATCTGGTTTTGGTTTGAAGAGCTGACCCAGCCAGGCTGCAGGGGTTGCTGCTTTGTTACCTGTCATCCCCTTCAGGATGGGTCTATCCAGCCCAGCAATGTCTAGAAGGAGGCATGTTCTTCCCTCCCCACACCCGGGGACTCTGAAGAACCTGGGAGATGTATCAGAGGAGCAGGAGACATCCTAAACAGGGGTCCTGCACATCGCTGCAATAACATGGCCATGTTTAACTTACTTATTTTTATTTTTTTTACTAGCAGCGTTTCTCAGGTCCTGCTGTAATGTTATTCAGACTGTCTACAAAAATCATAATTGTCTGGAGGGAAAAACATTTCTGAAACAGCTCTCATTAGCATATACAGCCCTACTTTGCTCCAGCAATTACCAGGCATGAAAGCAGAAGGCTGTGCGTTCTGTCAAAGCTTTAAACTTCTTTCTTCAGTGCCCACCCCTGAAATCAAATGATTCCCTATTTAGGTATCTCTGGAACGCTTATAAATATCTTATGAGTTCTTTACGCCACAACTAATGGACAGACAACTTGTCAAATGTGGCGGCAGTGAAATATTACGTGAGTTGCTAGCTGAAATACCCTCCTGTTAAGAGTTCATGTGCAAATGCAGTGCCATCTTTTATCCAGAAACATCATTTGTCATATTACACTCCTGCTAGTTTTCCTCCTAACCCCTGGATAGATGGCTTATTTAGAGAAACCCAAGCTATTGATGGCAGCAAATTGAATTATTCATATGTGTCGCATAAAAGAATACATCTGAGCTCTCCCTTAAAACCCTTTTTCTTTTTCCCAGCAACGTCTGAAACGGTCTCTAAAAATGAAATAAGTAGAGTGTTCTGGGGAGTGAAAGAAGAAAGGCAATGTAGTGCTTTCAAGCTAAACCTTCCTTCTTTTTTTCCCCTACAAATTGCTGGATGCTGCTGTGAAACTCATCCCTTGGACGTGAGCATGGAAGTGTAGAGAGGGAAGGTGGATCCTAAGCCATGTCCTGTTCCATCTAACTCCTCTTCTCAACATTCCCAAGGACCTCCTGGCCGCGTCTCTTCTGCAACATGAAGAGAAGGCCCTGGAGGGGTTTATGCACCTCGAGCCCCACAACGTGCATACTTTCAGGCTTGGATGGTCCTCCATTGCACTGATAAGACCTGAGCTGCTGTGTCCTCAGCCTCCCCTGGGAGCAGGTATCCATAAAACACGTTTGGACATCCCCTTGGGGAGCTGAACATGGGGGGGTTCCCCTTCCAGAGAGCTCTGCAGCACGGGTGAAGAGGCAGACATGGGAGGCTGTAGCGCTGATGGACATCTGAGGCAGGTCTTGCATGCTTTAGGTACTCGCTTGTATGGCCGTTTCCCTTCAGAGTCTTTCACCTTCTTTTCACTAATGAATTTACTGGTCATCACAGTGCTCTTGTGAGGTGGGAAAACAGTATTTTCTCCATTCTGCCCTCGGGGAACTGAAGAATATAGTACAATAAATGTCTTGCCCAAGCTCACCTAGGCACGTGTTGCGGCTCTGGGAATGATTTTGGTTTCTTTTGTCCTGTGGCACATGCTCAGAAGAGCACAGGGACATGGGATAAGGTCACAGGGAAGTACGGGGGCATCTGGGCTCTTAGACCTGTCCAAGTTTATGGATTGTGTTAGTTTCTTTTGGGTACTCAGGTGGCACGCCAGTGGAGAAGAAGTCTGGCAGGACTGCACAAATCTGACTGGCAAAATGGTGGCAGATGCATTTCAGTGTCTATAAATGGAAACCAGTACATTTATGGAAAAATAATCTAATCCATTTGAACTCAAGGCTGAGCTTGTAACTGTGAGCTGCAAGTCAGGAAAGAGACTGTGGAGAAATCATTGTCAGTGGTGTGAAGTCCCACAGAACAGTGTGCAGGGCAAACCAATAAGTCAACAAAATATTGGGTATCTTAAAGAGCTGTGTTAAGAACAAGACAGAGTGCTGGTGGCACTTTGCCACTGTATTAAAGCTCGGTGCAATCCACTTTCTTAAGCGGGATGGGTGATTGTGGTCCCCACTTCTTAAGGACATTGCGGAGATACGAAAGGGCAAAGAAAATGGTCAAGTGGAAGTAGCAGTCTCCTTACAAGGAGCAGTGGAAAAGGTTGGGACTCTCCATTTTGTAGAGAAGGTGGGCGAAGGGTGTATGAGCTGGTTGCACAAGATCATGAAGGACAAGGTGAATGCAGACCCACCGTTCACCAACCTGCAATATTAGAAGCAGGGGAAGCTTGAGGGAGCTAGTAAGAGATTGGCTTAACACACATAACAGAAAATTGTTGCTCACACATGGGGCAGTGAACACTTAGTGACTTGCTGCCAAAAGAGGTTATGGCAGATCAGCAAGTTCAAAAGGGATTAGACAGATTCATGGGTGAGGAATCCATAAACAGATATTAAAAGGAAATGGCAAAGCTTTTCTTTCTAATACCTCTTACAGGACAGTTGTGGGTGCTGAGGGAGCACAAGGGATGAACTGCAAAGTGTCCTGGTTTATGTCATGTTCTGCTGCTGCTGTCAGAGGTTAAGCTTGAAACTCAGTGGGCCATTGGTCCGACCCCATAGGACACACTTTATGTCCCTGGATTCCTTCACAGGCACATTATTAACAGGTTATAAGAATGATTACACTTCATTTGCATTTGATTTATTTTTCTCCCTTAAAGGAGAAGCCACTGGAGTCTGGAGATACTGAGCCCTGCCAAGGGATATTAACCTTTATTAGCCAGCCCTAGGTGAAGGGAGCATGGCTGAGAAGTCACCTTCAGCAGTCTCCAAGTGCCCTCCTATGAATCTTCTTAAGAGCAGCCAGGGCCCAGAGCAGTTCCCTTTCTCATCATCACTTCCCCGAGTTTGCAGAGTGACGCTATGCGGTGACGTCCCCACGGGTCTGGATGAGCTGCACGCTGCCATTTGCGGTAGGTGGGGGTGAGGCACCCTTCTTTAAGAACTGCACCACAAAGGATGCCGCTTCAGCTCTGAAGCAAAAAGAGGACAATTACGAAGGGTCGCTCCACCTGCCCCAGCCTGAGCGGTGTACTGCTCCTCTCCCTGCTGAAGTGGCTCAGCGGAGGGGGGGGTATCTCCCAATCTTCCTCGACAAGCAGCGTTGAGACCATCTCCTCTGCAGGGATTGACCTGCTCTGCTCCCTCCGGCAGGAACCTCTGTATCCGCAGACTGCGGAGGTCTTCCTCTCCCTGCGTGGCAGCCCGAAAGTGATGCCCCAGGCCACGAGGAATAACGTTGACGAAGGGCACTGCGTTCGCCGCGGCGTCACCCTTCTCGACAGCTGCCAGCGTAAGCTGCTGAGAGCCGCTTCCCTGCGGCGGCTGCTGGCCCACCTGCAAAGCCGTCAGCGTGCCGCGACGCACACGTGCCTTCCCCGTGAATTCAAAGGGTTGTTGGGAGCCCCTGCCACTCACACAGAGATTAGGGGTATTTGCTTCACGGCTGTGATTACTGCTCTTCCAGAGGAAAAGTGGGATTTAGGAGACTGTGGCAGCTGGATCTGTTTATCGCTGTCGGCAGTAATCGCCTTCCTGGGGCAACGTGTTGAATGAGAGTTACTGGTGAGCTATAGGCAGACTGGCTGTGGGTGTCTAGAAAACATTACAAGGGAGACAGGAGGAAGAATGGGCTTGGACAGCTGCATCCGGGTTTTTTTTTTCCCCCTGGTATGTTTAGGTTTTGCAAGGTTTTATATGAAAAGCTTTCCAAGCAAGGAGAGACCTCTGTGAGCCCGTTTCTGCAAGGCTGGCTGCTCGACGGACAAAGCAATTTAGACTGGGAGTTGGGGAAACAAGAAGAGCTGGATCAGGTCAGGGTTAGTGTGTTATGGATCGTTCAAATACCTTTAAAATTGAAGGGGAGCAACTGCAAAACTCAAAATGGTCAAAAGAAATAAATAAACAGGCAGAATAAAATAAATACCTAATACATCACCAGGACAAAGAATCCATGATGGCAACAGGTTTTAGAGACGTCACCTCTTAACTAAGCATCAGCCAGCTGCTGCTCAGTGACAAGTTAAGTGTGTTGAGGCAGAGCCATGATAAACTACAGCCCTTGATGGGAGAGCTACCATCCAGCATGCTGCCTTCGACATCTGCTGCATTTAGGTGAACTGAGACTACTTGCAGAAGAGCAAAGGGATGCAGAGTGCAGCTCAGAATAGGGCATCATGTTTAACTGCATTACTGAAACAGGCATTGTGTGGAGGGAAACAGAGCACATATTATCTTACAGTTGCATCATGTGTTGGTCTTTGTCAAAACCAGACCACTGGGCCATCTGGGTTTGAAGCAGATCCCACAGGGCCATACCAGAAATTAGTTTTGCATGCAGCGTGTGCGTGTTGCTGAACAGGTTGCTTTGAAGGAAAAGAGGAGTAGTACCAAAAGGGCTGGTTTTTTTCCATCAAAAGTTGCTGGCAGCTGTGGTTCATAGCAGACCTCATTGTCTGTCTTCTCCAGCGTGCCTAGCATTTTAATACTGGAAGGGACTATGTGACCATCAAGTCCAGCCTCCGGTGTGTCGCAGGCAGCCCACAGCAGGCTGTCTGCAGAGGCTCTGTTCACTCATAATGTCTCGGCTGAGGTAAAGCACATAGCTTTTAGAGATAGCTAGCCGCGATTTAAGAAAGGGCTTCGTGTAATAGAAAATCCATTACGACTGCAGAAAAGCGTTCATCACCACCTCTGTTAAAAATCTACACCTTGTGTCTGCTCTTCATCTGTTCTGCTTTCAGTCGCTGGGCTTTCGTCTGCTTTTCTGCCAAATGAAAGAGCTGTCTCTGATCAGAAATTATCTACTCATGCAGGCACTTACAGACTGTGATGAAAATGCATCTTAAATTTATCTTACAAGTGAAGTTGGCTTCTCTAGTTTCTTCGTGTGTAGGTGATTTTCTGCGGCATGACACATGTACCTGCCTTCCGATTCCTGATTTCTCCAACATACTTGGGAAGTGGTGGTACCAGAACTGGACCCATTATGTATGTGTCTGTAGTACCATACCTTTCCTTCCCTCTCCGTGGATCACGTTCGTTCCTCCTGTGGTGCATCACAGAGGAGGTTTATTTTCAGTTTGCCCTTGACAGAACGCTCCAGTCTAGTGGTCCTTCTTGGGCTCGCTGCCTCGTGAAGCAGTCGAGTTCAGCTCTGCGTACAGCCAGCCTTCCTCTGTGCCAGGTGATTCCTGCTCCCAAGTCATGGTCCTTTCAGGAATGGGGTGTCTACGTGATTCCGTATCCCATCTTAAATATCCTCTTCTCTCTCCCCTCCCTTCTGCACTCATTTGCTGAGGAAGCATTACTATCAATGAAGCAGCTAGCTGAATTTCATGGGCTAAAATTCATCGATGTTTCAGCTTCATGCTATCATTCTGCAGGGTGGCCATGTTTGTGGCTGTGTTCAAGGCTCACTTCTCGCGCAGGTCATTTGGGAAGTGTCAGAAGCAGCCCCCTTGAATACGGAGGCGAAGGTTTCCCGTTGAATTGTCTAGCACCCAAATTCCAGCTGCTGCAAAATTCCATGCCCTCTGGGGCTGGGAAGCAGACACCTCCCTTCTCCCAACAAAGTTCTTTTCTCCTCTTCATACTTTGTCACATCTACAGTTTCTGCAGATATCCACTTTATGTCCTGCCCACATCGCCTGTGCCTAATGCATTTTAGGGCTGTGGAGATGCCCACCATTGAAAAACAGGGGTAAACAAGACAAAGAGCTTTTTTTGGGGGGTCCCAGCTGGTTCACCCAGTGAAAGCCGTCCCTCTGATGGTGTTACCTAGTCCTCTGGGGAGACAGGCCATTGTCTTTGGGTCCTTTTCCCACATTACT
>JAOBAS010000053.1:20081084-20101802 GCA_025311575.1 Elanoides forficatus
AAAGGAAAGGAAAGGAAAGGAAAGGAAAGGAAAGGAAAGGAAAGGAAAGGAAAGGAAAGGAAAGAGGAAAGGAAAGAAAAGGAAAAGAGCTGCTTGCTTTCTTTGTCATTCACTGTAATGAACATTCATCTGGGCAGGATGCTGTGCTTTCTGTAGGAATTCATGCTTTGGGAAGATGTCCTCTGAGGCCTCATCTCCTGGTAACTCCAGTCTTGCCTGCACTCCTGAGGTCACCTCTTCCTCAGCCACAAAATGGCTGGTGGATAAACTGAGACTGAGATTGCTTTATCTTGTGCTGTCTTCTCAGCTGACCTCTGAGAGTGTTGGCGAGGGACACGCAGCAGTAGTCAGTGAGGATGAGGATGGTTGTTGTCATTGTAATAACTGCTTCTTCTACAAAGGATCCATTGGAAGCAGGAAATCCCCACTGTGTGCTTAGTAATTTCAGAGATGTGTCATTTCTACTACAGGACCATTTGCACAGGTATCTCTTCTCACAGCAACACCTCGCATGGGCTGCAGAAAGCGCAGGTCACTTGGCAAGGGGAAGGACTATGGACCTTGCTGAGATTGCATCTTTCCCATTAAAACACAAAGATGTGTCTCCAAGTCAGAGCCTGAATTGCAATGGAAAGGCGCTGCCTTCTGTAAATATTTTCTGTGCGTTGAGGTTAGAAGTGGTTGTGCAGTTGCAGTGGAAGCTGCTGGAGCCAGATGTCATGTCTGAGAAGGGGTGAATCCCTCCACGACCCAAAGAGACTGTCAGCTGCTGCTGTTCCTTGACACCCTGTGATCCTCCTGTCTCTTGTCACTTAATGTGATTGCAGCTGCATCAGCATGTATTTTGCCTTGTTTCTTCCTAAGATTTTTCTAGCATCATGAAGACAGCAATATCGTCTGACTGACAGGATAGAAGAGCTCTGTTCAAAGAGGATAACTCGACTGTGTTTTCACCAGCTCAGTAAAAAGCCTGGAGTAACTGGAATTTGTTAGGAGACTACTATGAGGGATGTTTTCTCTTGTGATGAGCAGAGTATCTCAACCAAGAAAGGGCTGATCTTTGCCAGGTATTTTTCTCAATGGTTGCACAAATTCTCTTTGATTGCTTCTTATTTGGTTGGAGGATGCACTGGTGGTACACCTGTAGAAAGAAAAACCTGACAGTTTGATATTTCAAATTGCTTAAACTCATCTAGCTTAACATTAAATAAAGAAAAGTTTGTCTGTGCAGTCTTGCTCACCACCCAAACCTTGAAAATTAATTCGTTATGCTATTTCCTAGCTTCTGCAAGAGTTAAAAGCTTTCAGTCAGATTGGTGAAATTATGATGTAATTGTCAAAAGTTCCATGTAAATTTATAAAGAGACTGTTACACATGAAAGGTACAGTGCTGCGGACAAGAATATTAGTGATTATCCAGGATTAGTCTGTTAACCCAAAGCACCTGTAATTGGTGAAAGTAATTCTGACTTCTCAGCACCCCTGATGTCCAGCTCCTCCAGTGTCAGGGTGCAGCTCTTACAGAACCAGGAGCAAGTGAAGACAGCCAGCTAGGTAGCCAAATTGTCAAAAGCTTCCCAATGTCAGAAAAGTTTCTGGATAGGAAAGATCTCTCAGTAGGCTCAGGACTGGGTATCGTGTTGTGAGAGAGAGAACACTGGGGAGGAAAGTTTGCTTGGAGAAATGAGTGTTTAGCTGGCAGGGGTAAGAGGTACCTTTTGCTGTTGGATTTCTTTCTGTGATTTATGACTTTTTTTTCTTTTACCCTTCTGGTTCATATCTGGACTACATGAATTATGACAGAATTATTCTGGCACTCTTTGTGATTCACAGTCAGGTCATCTGATCCTGTGTGTACAACAGGGACTTTGCCCATCAAAATGGCATTCACAGTGTAATTCTACTATTCAGTTAGTATGAGCTTATAGTGAATTAGTCTTCCCCAGTAAAGTTTTTTATAGACTTATAGAATCATTTAGGTTGGAAAAGACCTTAAGATCTAGTCCAACCGTTAACCTAACACTGCCAAGTCCACCATTAAACCATGTCCCTAAGCACCACATCTACATGTCTTTTAAATACCTCCAGGGATGGTGACTCAACCACTTCCCTGGGCAGCCTGTTCCAATGCTTGACAACCCTTTCACATTAGCATACCTAAGAAAACTCCCGCAATTATCCTCTTGCAATCTAACAGCCACCTCTCTGGTCAGCATGGAAGCCCTCTGAGATGTCATAACACCACCACCCTGAGAATGGTTAGTCACTTTGGAAAGCAGCATAACTGGTAATTTTCTGGTTCAGCACGTGATCAAAGTTATCTAGAGAATCTTTGCCCCATTTTACCTTCATCTGCAAGAAAAGGCAATTTGAAGTATCAGATAGACACAATGCCTGCACACTACTAAGCTAATAACTGGGAAATCAAAAGCATTTTTGTTTTTGTATCTTACCTGTCATGAAGTTCAAGAAAGGGCACTGGTTCAAGAGACCATTTCAGCAATGTTGTGGATGTCCTCCTTCCCCCTCTCTTCTCTTACTCTTGAAATGAAAGACTATTGGTATTAAAAATTACTTACATGGTCTTTTCTGAAAATTAAAGCAGAAAGGGAAGTCACCAAGCTCAAACACCGTACACCAGTGTCAGCAGGTGTCCCTTCAGAAGTGGGATTTTGTTGAGTTTGTACCAAATGGAGCTTTGTCACTTCTGCTGAGGCATCAAGACTCCTGACACAGGCTGGGGTGCTCTGTGTGCCGGTGTTCACGTGCACCACCTAATCTTGGTGCATGGGACCTGTCTGGTCCCCCCCACCTATCCCTCCCAGGCCCCTCTGGTCTGTGGCAGGTGCTTGGCAGCAATATCTGTCGAAGCAGACTCTCCACATTAGCAAACGATGGGCCATGTCATCTTATGGGTTCCCCAAATAGGTCAGCGTGGGAGGCAGTCCCTTTGCCCAGTGCCAAGTCTTTCAAATATCGTGAGGCTGCCAGCATTTCCTAGGTCCTCCGCAGTCATGGCTCACTAGTGGCATGTTTAGAAACTTACCTTCTTGCCCATGGGTTTATTTTCCTGTCTTGCGCACTTGTTCAGGAGTTTCTCACTTAGAGCTCACTGGTAGAGCAATGTCACTTCAGCAGTTGTTTTGGCCCAAAGGTCAAAAGCTCCTGAACAGGCTTCTAAGTTTCTAAGAGCGACACAAAACCCATGCCCAAAAGGGTAAGTTTCTAAACATGACACAGATGTCTGCCTTTCAGTGAGATTTTGCACAGCATTTCTCCTACAATCAGTGAAGAATATGCAACTACAAAAGGGGTTTTTTAGAAGATTTTTGGCCACCTCGTCTCAGGCTGGAGGTGCTCCCAGGGTGAGCAGGGAGCTTTGCAGGACCCTCCTTGCACCAAAGCTGTAACTCCAAAGCCTGGAATAGCCACAGCCTCGGTGCCTGTTGTTGCATGCGGACTCCCTGCAGGCGAGGAGGATGCTCTGCTGGAGAACTGTACTCACTCAGCAGGGGGCAAGTCAGGTCCCCTGTGGACCAGTTCTAGCAATCACTGTGAAAGAACGTTTTGCTCGGTCAGGGTTGCTGCAGCTTGACCAAGGGGCATCTAAGAAACATGCCTGGGCAGGTGCTTCTGCCTACACACTGTAAATCTGGCAGCATCCCATTGCTGCTGGAGCAACTCATGCTTTTTTCTCCTTCAGCTTTTGCTACCTCGATTCCTTATGCTTAGGTTTGCACTACATTTGTCAGCTTGTCCTCGATGGGTAATGTCTGGCTGACGTTCTCCTGACCACCTGAGCAGTGACCTTCCAGAAGAATGGCATTTGAGTTGGGTGTTGCAGAGCACTCGATGCTTACAGCTCCTTCTGCATTAGATAAGTGACATTATGTTTTCGAAGTGCCAACCCACCCTGGTTCACCCTGGTTCAACTGGCTAGAGAGTCACTTTCTTTCATTTGTGAAAAACAAACATGTAAAATGGGCCCTTTTCAGCTCCCTGCAGTGATTTCCAAAATCTCTTGTCATTTCTCATTTCTTGCTTTCAAGTTCCTGCAACGGTGATGGAGGCCATGACATAGTCGGTGAATGGAGATTCCCCCGCGTTCGTGAGGAGGACATCTGCTAGCCAGTGCTGGAGTGCATGCAGTAGGAGAGAAAAAGAGTGCTGACTTTGTGATGCTGGCTGGGGTGGCTTCCCCAAGCCCTGGTGCTGACAGGGCAGCCGCAGTCCCAACCTGCAACTTGCAGAGATAACTCTGCCTCTGAGCTGTGCTCCCACTTCTCTCCCGTTCAATTTTGGTGCGGACGTAAGGGTTTGGGTCTCTCAGCCTCCCCTCGGGGTGTCGCTAAAAGAGGAGGTTAGTGCCTCGGTGAGCTTTTTGGCAGGGCAGGGAGGGAGATGTGCCACGGCCGCAGTCCCAATCCTGAAGTCCTTCTGAAGGATGCCAGTGGCTGGTGTGGACACGGCAGGAGGGCAGGCTAATTCCTGTGGTCCTGTCCCTGTGGGGCCACATCAGAGCAGAACGGGTGCGCAAGCCCTGACGAAAAGGGTACAAGTGGCCCCAGAGCTGGCCCTGTCTAGAGACCCCTGTGTGGTAGAGACCCCAGGGTGGGTCGCCAGAAGCCTTCTACCATGAGTGCTGGAGACCTGTCCTGATGTTGAGGAATTGCCCTGGTGTGACTGGAGAGAGTTTTATGGGTGGATGATCACAGCCTTGGCCCTTGGCAGAGGAGAAATAATGATAGCATTAACCAGCACCTCTACATTTCTCTCTCCCTTGCTATTCCAGAGCGATTACTCAAGTGACACCGAAAGCGAAGACAATTTCCTGATGATGCCACCAAGAGATCATCTCGGCCTCACTGTGTTCTCCATGCTCTGCTGCTTCTGGCCATTGGGAATTGCTGCCTTTTACCTGTCTCATGAGGTAATGTTAAAATGTCTCCTGCTAATTCAGAATTTTGCATTCACGGAGTAGCCATCACCCCACATCAGCAAGGAAAGCTCACCAAAACCCAAATGTGGGCAAGACATTCTCCAGGGTAGTGGGAGGTGATTAAACAGGGTAGTGTGTTCCCCACCTTGATATGTCTCTGTGACACCGGTGGTTGTCTTGTGAGATACTTTGCTGAGAGGGAAGTCTACAAAATATTTTAGGTTTTAGTTGACAATGGTCAGCTTCCATGTCAGACTATAAAAAGTCCAGCTAGGGATTTTCTGTGGACATGACCTTTGAGTGGAAAGCACTCTTATTACCTCAAACACTTGGATGTCCCGTTGAGAAAACTGGTCTATTGGTTCCCAAGCTGATCATCTGGAAAAGCAAAGCAGGTAATACCCTTCCAGGAGCAGAAAAATAATTTCTGTTCTGCAGAAGCAAATTTGCTTTCCAGGAACCATTTCTTTTCCCCCTGAAAAATTGCTGTCTGTTCTTCTTGTCCAATTTTAAATGGAAATATTTTTTACCAGAAAAGTGACAGTGTTTTGGTTTGTTTCCTTCATAAGACGGGCTTGCTGGTTTCCAGCCTGTGCCTGACTAACAACCACCTCATGCCCCATCATTTGTTTCGACAAGTATGTCTTCATAAGTGCCTGCAGAGTAATTATGGAGTTTCCCAGCATGGCAGATAATGTAACGTGACAGAAAAGGAGTCATACTGGAAGTCTCATCAGCGACTGCAAGGAAATGTTTGCTTACATTTCTATCTACTGGTGGTAGAAATGCCTCTTGCAAACTACAGTCTGCACTCCACAGCACCAAGATCATTCACCCTCTCACCTGTCTTTCTAATTTGCCTGCTCTAAACATCTACCTGCACTGGGTATTTGTCAAACCAGAGCAGGCACTTCAGATCTAAAGAATCCTAGTCTTCAATATCAAAGAAAGAGATACAGCACTACTATTTTTTGCTTTAAATGAAGTGTCTGTCATTGAACTTGGAAGCCTCTGAGACAATTAAAGTTTGTCCAGTGGAAAATAACAAGTTTCCTTGTTTGAGTGCTATTGATTTCTCAAGTTTGGGTCAAGGGATTTGCCTGATGATGATGACAGTAAAAAGTAAAGCATCGGGTGGGATCCACACGCACTATAGTATCCTGCCATTTGTTCCTTCAGGCAGAGCTATTTGCCAGCAGTTTTAATGGCCACATCTCTTCACACACGTGGACTAGTCAGGACTTTTCACCAATGCTGCAGCCAAGGAAAGGTTGAGAGTTCGTCGCCATTAGCAGCGTGTTTGCTCTGTGCTGGGGAAAATAGTGCGTTCATTACTTTCCTGCAGTAGCATTCCTTCAGGAGGCCTGGGGATTGCTAGTTAGTTTTATCTAAGCAATGAAAGCACAGCGCAGTCCAATAAATGCAAAACAAACAACATAATTAAGTACTAAAAAGCAGTATGGCTGAGAAGCTAAATGGGCTGAGAGCCAGTGTACGAAGGACAGGGCATCCACATTAACTGTGAACTGATCCCAGGGGCCAGCACGAATCCGTAAGTCCCTGCTACCTCGATAGGAGCATAAGGAAGGCAGAAAAGGCCACACGAAGGCAGGGAAAGATGATGATATTGTGCTGAAGGATTTAGGCACTGGAAAATGGAAACCTGGGTGTTGTTTGATTTAGCATAGTGATGGAGAACAGCTGAATGTGGCTGCCTAAAACTAGGAGCTGTCAGCAAGAAAGGTCAGGCAGGTGCTTTGCTTTTATTAGGTTGAGAGACAGTAAATGAATCTTTGTTAGTTGACCCCTTGGACATACCAAGGCAAGCTGTGGCTAAATCGAGTCAGGAGGAAGGACTGTGTTTCTGAGGAGTTTTGACTTCTGCTTTTTCTTTTTTCATTGGAAGTAGAAATCTTTTCATCTCTCCCCACTAAAAAAATGATAACAATAATACCACTACCCCTGCATGCTCCTTTCCTCTGGTCTCTCCTCTTACCTCTCTGTCCGCAACAGCTGAATCAGCTGAGAACTCATTTCCCAAATCTCTTGCAGAAAGGTGGTCAAGTCCCTGCTCATCCCAGTCCAGCACAGGCGCATCAGTCTGTCCGCTCCCCGAGTTCCCAGGCAGGTACCTTCGCTGCCTGCCTTCCCCTCCATCAGGTCCGTCACAGCCCTGAGAAACCACGAGCCTTCACTGAAACTGGCTCTGCTGCGAAACCCCACATCCAACAAATGGGCATTTTCCAGCAGAAAAATGAAACTAAAATTAAGGTCAAAACCTTCTGTGGCAGACAACTGGCCAAAACAGCTGGTATAAACCACCAAAATCCTACATTTAGCTAAGCTAATACTGACAGTGGTATCGACTTGCAATTTGGAGCATAAACCGTTCAGAATGATGTTTTATATGTGAGGTAGTAAAACATGATGTCCTATTAGCATGTGATTTCTATTTATATAGGCCTTTCAACTTAAAATCCTGAACAACATTTGAGATCTCTTGTTAATAAAAAAGAGTAGTCTAACATTCCCCGTCCTTTGTCAAAAGTCAGAACTATAGCTAAAGATCAACACTTGGCACTTGCATTCAAACCTTTTTTTGCAGTTGCTTGAGCTCTTGAAAGTTTTATGTTTCCAAAAGTCCTCTGGGTAGTTCTACTAAAAGCCCAGTCTGGGAAAAAATTGTAACACATAGGAACTTCAAAGTTGGTGGATGGATTCTTTGGGCCAGAATTTAGCACTTGTGGTGAACTGTTTTTTTAAAACCCGGTCTCCTTTAGGTGTGCAATGCATTTCCAGATGAAGGCCCAATTTGCAGAAGATATATTTGCAGTACAGCTCAATCCAAAGCGACAGGTGCTTTCAGTTTATTCCTGCAGCACCTGGCAGCACATTTATGCTGCATATGTCTATGTCGTGGTGCAAAAGAATTATACAAGGACGGATGCTTTAAGGTTTCAGAGGTGATCTTTACAAACAGAATGATTTAATTTTCCCTGTGCTCTGTAAAAACAAAATGCTTCCTGCAGGGGCTATTTCTGCTCTGTGTGGGACTTAGCATTTCCACCAAGGCTCTTGCCAATGTGCTGCTGACTTAGGGCTTCTGGAAGGCCAGCTGTATCGAACGATGCAGCTGTGCGGGGTCTGCCTGCATGGTGGAAATGAAGACGTGCATGAGGTTTAGCTGAGCCAGCAGGGAGGAGCAGTGGATTCAGAAATGCACTCTGTGAAAGCAAACCCAGTTTCTTTCCATTGGGATATCCCGTTTTCACCAATAGAGCATCACCTGGTGATCTTCCTATCCCAAGCAATGCTGAGAGTCACGGCTTTTCATCTTCCCTCAGTAAAACAGAGAGCTTGAGACCATCATTGTGTTGTATACTTGCTCATTTACTTTCTTCTGTTTTGATCAGTATTTTCCTTCCCACGAAAGACTTACACTCATTGCTTGTGGCTGCCCAGTCCTTCTCTCTCTCTCTCTCTCTCAGCTACGAATAAATCGCTGTCAGGACCGGGTCATTTTCTTCCCATGTATCCCATCTTCAGACACACTTGCTTCTTTGGACCATGAGATCGGGATGTGACTCCCACTGCCTCACAGGCAGAAGATGTGCTCCTGATCACGCTGGTGTCACGCTAAGTGGTGTCCAGGTCCCCTTCTCGCCTGAGCCATCACGGCTAAAATACGGGGACTTGGCTCACATCAGCCGTTCAGGTGACCTGTCCAGAGGCCACTGCTTTAGGGTAGCATCTCAGGAGGGATAACGTCTCTGAGTACTCTGATTTTTAGCAGTAGACAGTGTTTATTGGCTAATTTTCCACTTTTCTACAAACGGGGCATGTGAATTTTTAGGCTTGCAATTTTTTTGATTAGCTGCTTTCCTAACAGCTTATAGTTGAGTCTGAAGGGCTCGGTCAAAGGGGGTTTTGTCCAGTTTGCAGGGAAGCCTCTGCAGAGGAAAATGTAGATGTCGTAAGCCTTTCACCATAAAATTCTCCTCCACAAACAGTGTCTGATCAAAAAAACCTCATTATGTTTATTTTTTCATAGATCTCCACCCTCTGGAGTCATGTGGGTACCTCAGTTTTCATTTTTACAGAAGTGTTTAGCTTTTTAGACTGCAGGTAAGTCTGAAGCTTCATAAGTCAGAGAAAGAAGTTGAAAAAGAAGTATTTTTTTTCTTGTCAAGTTTACCATTAAACCCATCTGGTGATTTATTGGAGCCTGTCAGGATTTCTGCTTGGTGGGGGTTGATAATCCTGCAAGGCCTTTTTGTCTGACTCCTCTTTTTCTCCCTGCATTTATTTTTAGGAAGGAGAACAATACTGTGGCACACATTTCTTTACCTCCTGTAGAAAGAAATTCATTATCAGAGACCTAAGTCTGTGCTGGTGCGAATGTGCTTCACTTCGTACCTGCTCTCTTGGGGGACGTGGGTGGTTATGTGGAGCCCTTCACCCTCGGTAAGTCCCCACCAAAGCATCCGTGAGATGCCGGCCGGGCCAGAGAGAAACAAGAGTATGTACGGCACCTCTACCCAGCTTCCGTGCAACCTCCGTGGAGCTGTGTCAGGTTGGCATAGACATACACCCGAAAAATCCCACTGGACATTTCTCGGCATGCTTAGGTGCTCAAATAGCCTCCAAATTCGCTTTCCTCCCCGGCAGCATGTGAGATCAGCCAGGCAGCAGCCCGCGATCCAAGCACACGAGAGCAATCGCTTCCCGTCTGCTGCGCTTACTCTGTGCCGTAATTACCTCCCTCACACGGTGATCGAGGGATGCACGGCTCTGTAATTATTTCCCCAGCCCACGGGTTGCTTAAGTGGGCACAGCTCCAAATACCGTGGCTCAGATTGTCTTTAAAAACAAGTAGGGGCTGCTCACTGGGTAAAAAGATTTTCTCCAGTTTTCGTATGGACACGAGGCATACGTGATCAGGCAAAGGAGCAGCTTGTCTTTCTTCATGATAACTTCTGAACCATTTGGTTACTTTCTGTCAAGTTTTCAGAAACAGAGGCTTTGAAAAAACTGTATTTTGACATGTTTCAGTGGTCACCGGGGAAAAGAAAGAAATAATGTTTGTGTGGGAGGGGGAAGACAGTATGAGCTTTACCTTTATCAGAGACCAGAGGTGAGGTGCTCAGCACACATGAATGTATTTCACTTTCTTTGCTTTTCTGCATCAGATTTTGACATCTAGCCACTACTGAAAAGGACAGGGAAATAACAGCCAGGTGTTATCTGTTGTTTATTCATTAGAAATGTGGCTCAGTCCCCATCTCAACAGGGAAAACCATGAGATGGAAGAGCAGTGTGACATGCCACACTCCACCAAACTGGCTGGTGGTCCTGCTAAGATCTTTCCATGCTCTACCAGCCCACCCTGTTTTTTTTTTTCCTCTCTGCCCCACTTTTCTCCATCAGAAAACAGAATATAATAGATTATAAAGAAGTTGACACCCACAGCCATGAAAGTATGTTTGTACTGGTGATGCTGCATCCCCTTGTATCTGAAATGAAAAGGCACAGGCAAAAAAAAAACAAACCCAAAACTGGAATATTTTTCTTTATTTGTTACACGTGCAGTAAGAGGCCAAGCTGCGTAGTTGCAGGATGTGCTGGTCAGCATTGCTGACAAAGCAGACAGTGGGCTTTTGCATTTTCAAGAGAGGTTGTTGATTTTTCAGCACTGCTTCGTTTCTCAGACTAAGTAGCGCTTGTACAAAAGAGCTGACTGTCAAAAGAAGATGAGCTTTAGCCTCCTTAAATACAACATGAAAAAAGTCATTTTTTTGGTGTCTTGGACCAGGATACCAAATCACGCAATCCCTGAGTTGAAGCTGGGCTGTTGCTTCGGGTCACACAGCTTGGATGTAGGATACTGGGTTTGTTCGGGGGCTACCCAGCCCCATCTCTGCTGTCGGTCACACAAAGCTTTGAGCTGTCTGTGCTGATCACTCAAAAAGCAAATCTCCGAGTTCTTTGTCTGGCTCTGTGTGTGCAGGCACATGCAGGCACCCTTGTCATTCAGGTTTGCGGTCTTTGAGCTGTAGGAGGTTATGAATAAAACCTACGGACAATTAAACCCTCTTGTGGCAGGAATGAGTCAAAATAAGTCAAAATGAGTTCCTCCTCATGTGGAGCTGCTAAGGATTTTTGTGGCAGAAATCATCCCAGCTCTGTGCCAGTGTCCCACTGAGACGGCCAAGGGCTGATGGCATGGTCACTGTCCTTGTGTGAGAGCCCCGGCCCTGGGAGGTCCATCACTCACCAGGTTGTGTCCCAGTTGCACGGTAGATGACAGACACCGTGACTTAAGGGTTCCACTAAGCCTATTTCAGTCTTAAGAGCTGATGAATATAGATTCTGTTTAGTTAATATTTATTATTTCTTGACACGCCAACTCCTCAGCTGGTGGGAATCGCTCGCCCTCTGCTCACTTCTGTGTGGAAGATCTGGCTTTGCCAACTCTGTCTTACCGAGGGGACTAAGCCAGGGGCTCACACGGACGGTCGGGTCCCCGCACCAAGCAGTCCATGCTTACATGACTTCACCTCTAGGTGCCTGTGGCTCTCAGACCCTCATGACATGGGGCTTAGCTTCTCGCTGGGATGAGCTCAATGCTCTGGGACTTTTCCTCAGTGACCACCTTAAGAAAGAGTTGAGCTCTTCCAGCTGCATTTGTAAGACAGGAATAGCCGCGGAGGACTGGCATGTTAGATTTCAAGCCCGAAGTTTGGCAGGAGATTGAAACCACTGAAAACAAGGTTTTAGATGAGGAAATGTGGGGTGAACATTGCTTGCAAACTGTTCGAACAGCTCTGCTTGCAAACTGTCTCTCTGTATGAATGCATGTGCGCGCGTGCTCCTGTTAAAACACAGTGCTCGCAAGGCTAAGCACTTCAAGATCATCGCATGACACTGTAATTTTAGCTACCACAAGACAGCTGTCCTGTACTTGCATATGGCTCTCCAGACATACGTATCTTGTGCTTTGACTTGCATCTATACTTGAGCCTCGGTCTGAGGAGCATGGCCTATGCTGATCACTTTTAGCTGATGGCTTTCACCCCCTGCCTACCTTGTCCACTCGGTGGGTTGGGGCAGGGGCTGCCTGCGGGGGACCCAGGCATCCTGCCCTTGGCAGGTCTGTAGGCACAACTGCTACTAACCTGGAGGTGGGTCTGCCCCAGGGGAAGGAGCAGTGCTGTGCACACTGGTGTCCTCAAGCTGAGCAGCATGAGTCGGTCCACGAGCAACAGACATAAGCCCAGTAAACTTCTGACCGTGCATGTTCATTGGACACAGGGGCAGAGTCCGTCAGAGGAAAATATGTCACGCCAGATCCAGCAGTCTGAGAGGGGCGAAACTTCTGCCGCCGCTCCATGCCTGCAGGTCCAACCAGCAGCAAGGCTGAAGATGCGCTCCCGGCAGGCAGGCACACACAGAACGCACGTATACGCTGTGTACACCATGTATTTACATATATACGTGGCTGGCCACACAGATGACAGAAGGACACTCAGAGCACTCAACAAATGCGGACAGCACCAGCAGCCTCATCCTGCTCCTCTCTCTGTCAGAGCAGGATGGAGGTCTACTAGTGAGAATATCTATCTATCTATCTATCTATACACACAGATATATACATATATACGCACAAACACATCTGTGCAATGTGGATCCCCCCAGTAACTGGGCTCAGGCATCCAGTTCACCCAGTGGTGAGAGTGAGGATCCCTCTCTGAGCGGGAATAAAGGGCATCAAGGAGAGGGAAATATGCTGTGTTGGATGGGCTGTGATGACCGGTGTTAATTTAGGAGCATGGCATGGGATGCGACAGCTTGGGTAGGGCCAGCTTACTCCTCTAGGTAGGTGTTGCTTAAAGAAAGGCAGGTTAGAGATTTCCCCTGTTAAGAAGGATTAAATGTAAGATTGCATGAATACTGCAACGGGCTTTCTCTGCCAGTGTGGCTCACATATGGGCATGTTCATGAGGTAGGTGGTTGCAGCTACGGGCACTAAATAAATTGGTATGATGATCTCTGTCCTAACTAGGACAGCTTTGTGCGGGGCTGGAGCTCTCCCTTGACACCAAGGGTCTCTGTGCAGGCTCCGAGTGAAAGGCAAATGCTCGGAGGATAATGTCCTAGGCCAGCAAAGCCCATGGGGCATGCAAAGCATGTGCATGGCCAGGGCATGGGCAAAGCTGTATTCACAAGGGCTGGTCTGCAGAAGGTCGCTGCTGGCTGCCTGTCCCCACTCTTCCCCTCGCTCCCATCAAGCAGATGTCAGATTTGCCAGGCAAAGGGTGGTAGTGAATACTGAACAGCACAGCCTGTGCCAAGCATAAAATAACACGGCTGCTGTTCTCAGCCGTGATACAGAGAGAACTACCTGCTGAGATAGCAAGGAACATATGTCTCTGTGTGAGAGCGCTGGGTCTCTTGTTCTTGGAAGAGCAGCTCTGAAATGGATGTCCCTGGCTACTGATCAGGGACATTTGGGTGACATCCCTTGGCTTTGCAAAAAGCTCGTCGCGTGGTTCACTACATTCAAGGTTTGCAACTTCTGCCCCTGTCAGAGGAGAGGGAAAGCCTAGTTCTGGACGGAATGGCAGAAGATGTCTCGTGGCCCTTCGATTCCCCAGGGTCTGCCTCAGACCGTGATAGCCCTTCCGAAGTGGGGTTTATTAACCACCAGCACCTCTAATTCTCTGCTTTCCAGGCAGGAGCTGGCTCCCAGCCAGTGGTTTGAGTGTGGCTAGGCTTGCTCATGCCAACATTTCCCTTCAGGGTAGATGTCTTCTGCGAAGAGAGATGTTTGTGCACACAAGAAAATGGCCATTTAGAGTGCGTTGTGTGTCAGCAGCTGCCGGCTTCAGTGTGCTGGGGGTGAGGTCTTGGGCCAGGGAACTTTATAAGTGTCTTGTGTAATTTCCTCTTCATTTCTCTTTGTCCTTTTGATCTTGTGGTCACATTTCCAAGTCACGAACTACAGCTACAAAAAGGTATTAGATTAATGAATGGCCTGATTGCTTTAGCCCTTAAGCTAATTTTAAATAATTGGAAAGGTAGCTGCCAAATAACATTCCCTGGAGAATTTAATTCATTATGCAGGTGTTTAATTACAAGGAACTTTTGGGACAGAAGAGAGACCAACTCAAAATGTTTGAGGAGATGAGGGGGTCTCTTTTATTAGCAAGAACATCCCGCACACTGGCAAACTTTGTAAACGAATTGTTCTGTGCCAGACATTTATGCCTCGCACATTATACTAAGCCAGCCAGAGCCCAGAGACATACCAATATAGTCATGCTCCAAGGGTATAAAACATTATTCCCTCCTGACATCCTCTTTTCATCCTGCTGTGACTTTTTGTTCTTCATCTATTGGCTCATTATTTCACAGGCTTATGAGACAGCAAGGATTGTTTCAGTGCAGAATAACACACCTTCAACAGGTTACTTGCACGCCTGCCCCTAAGCTTGGTGTGTCTGTAGTAGTCACAAAATCATTCAGAGGCCTGTCTGGTGTAGGTATCTGAAGAGTAGGGTGATAAATCTTCCACAGCAATTGATCGGGGGGTTCAGGGCCCCTGACATTTAGGCGATTCTCACTAAGTTTAAACAACTTTTTAGTCTTAGGCAGTGGGTTTTTTGGTGTTTTTTAGCTTAGTCAGGAAGGATACATTTTGTTAGCAGGGACGTGGAGGGGCTTTTGTTAGTAATCCTCACGTGTCCCAGCTAATACTCGATTTTTCACATCTGCAAAGACAGAGTGTCCAAGACAGATTATATTCCGTGAGAGGACACAGAAGGAGCATGCTCCAAGTCAAGGGCGAAACCAGGGCACATGATTTTGCACCTCCCAAGTAGGTCAACCTGCTGAAAGAGGCGTGAGAAAAGAAGAGACCCGTTGCAGATCTGAGAATGGAATGTGGTCCCCCCATTCTAGCCATCCTAATGTCTGCTTCGGTTCTCAGAAAAGCCAAAAAGCTTTGGATCCTGCTTCAGTGGCTGCTCCAGAAGCCTGGTGATGTGATGAAGCTCCTCATATCCGCGGTGGTAAATAATCTCCCTTAAATTCTCCTGTGGCAAGGAGAACAGAGTGTGTGTCTACAGTAGTTCTTTGGGTGCTGTTTATATAATAGACCTTTGCTGTGACAGCACCATTTTCCAAAACAAAAACAAATGAAAGGATGCAAGCACATCTGAAGTTTAATGTAGGCAGCAGTAAATGAATGGGTGTTTTCAACAGCAAAGACTTAAGGTTAACCTTTTATCAGTCTGCGGAATACTCAGGTGGTTTTTTTTCTTCTTCTCAGAGATCAACACCATGTGCCAGAGACCCAGGGCTATATTCTAATCTTGAATATACAGCTTGCTATCTCTCAGCAGCTGTTCTGGTGAGGGCTACTGAATTACTACTTTGTTTGGATGCACAGCCAAGTGAATTGATCACTTCTGATTACAATCTACATATCTCTTTCAAATGGGCTGCAGAAAAACACTTTGAAGTGAAGACTTGAGTCTAGTGATCTAGGCACCCAAAGATGCCTGCCAGACAATTGTAACTCCTCGTTGAATTGACTGACTTCCCAGCAGTAGGGCAGAAATAAAGTTTTTGTAAAATTATTTTGGGATGAACTACAAGAACCAGCTGAAAAGAAAGGGACTAGGACCTACCTGCAGCTGTGCAGTTTGTATCTAAAACTGGGCACTGCATTTTCACAAGTAATGGCTATGCTCTTCAGCCTAAAATAAATACTGGATTATCCATCGTACCAAAATAGATGAGTCTCAGGACCCACTGAAAGGCAGGGCCTGGGAAAGGAACACAGCTGTTGTATAAACTGATAAAATATCTGAGGAAGGGGGAAGACTCCGTTTCCAGCTGTTGTGGCTGAGCAGCATGCACCTCCCCACTGGTTATGTGCTGAGGTTTTCCTCCAGGACAAATGGTTGCTTTGGCTGTCCCAGCTGTGAGCCTACAGACTTTGCCACTGAGTGCAAGGATTTCTTCATGTGAAAACTAAAACTTGTAAAGGACTCATATCACGGGACCCTGGAAGGTAGCATAGTAAAAGACAGATTTCTCTTGCTAGTGGCAGTGTCCAGGGGGACCTCTGTAAAGTTAAGCTCTGTGCCAGCCAAAAAGCTTGAGAGCCAACAAGACCAGCAAGTAATAAACCTGTTCCATTAAAGTAGATTGGAGAGATTGCACTCTGTTCCCGTGACTCTGGACAAAATATTGAGCCCAGCACAAACAGCTTCCCTGAGGCAGCCACTAGAAATTTGGGGTGCCAGGGGCATACAGATATATAGGCACTCTCCTCCATCAACAGCTCTGGCCTCGATCCGTAACAGTCTTGATCCTAATTCTTACCAGTCTCTGTGGTGCCCTTGTTTCCAGTCCTTCTTTCATTTGTGCCTATAATGGTTGAAATCTTTCTCTCAGAAGTGAAAGATTAGTTAATTATCTAATATTATTCCATTGTTCCTAAACACTGTTTCCTAATCTAAACAATAGCATTTGCTGGATGCTTTGCCTCCAGCTGTAGCCACAGAGGTAGGCAGGACATTAAAATGCACCTATCAAGATACATGATGTACTGTTGGTAATAAAACTAATGTAGTATTTTATGTGCTTGGGGGGAAAAAACCCCACCAACTTCTTTATATTGTGAAAATCTTTCTTCTCCCTTCCCCCATGCCAGTTTAGTATTCAAATACACTCATTATGGGGCACAATGAGCAAGGAGTTATGAATGACATTTTCACATCTTGGCACTTCTTGTGTTATTTCCAAGAAGTGTGAGAAAATCAGGATTGCTTGGGTGAATGCAAGTCCATGCATGTTCACAGAGGGACTCAGCTTCACCATGAGGCACCTCTACTTACAGCTACTGTCTCTAGCAAGAGATGTAGAAATGTGGTGGTGGGAGCAGGAAAGACCAAATCTTTTCTTCCCAGGTGTGTTCAGGGAGCCTCCTCTGGCTGGGATTTGGACTTTTTGTTGCTCAGTCATCTGATGGGGGATCTCTAGAAGGAACTGTGTCCCCTCTTCACAGTAGGGACCAAAAATTGGTGGAGAATTCCCTGTCCACGCTTCAGAGCCTAGTAGCTGCTCCCAGCACTTCCCTTCGCCATGGCAAGGACGTGCTACAAAAGCTGAAGGTGGTCCTTGGGTGATAAAGGCAGACAGAGTAACTTCCAAATCCTCCTAGGTGTGATAACCCAGGAAATGGGATTTGGTGTCCAGAGACATGTGGGCCTTTGAACTAATTTAAATAGTAATTGTCCCAGCCTGGGATTTCTGGATTTCATTCAAGACACCACACTCAGTAATTGTGCTGAATGTGTCCTCATTCCTTGACCTTGTCGCACAGATGGCGTTGTTCTAAGCAGGTTTCTACAACTAATTAAGCAATTAATTAGGAGCTTGCACTTACACAGAAGCTATTGTAAAGCAATAACTTCAGTGACCTTATGGGACCTTGCCACAGCATTGGTCCAAAGATCGTCCAAATTGCCTTTGCTAAAGCTTCAGCGCATCCACCCAGTCTCAGTTTGAACCACAGCTGTGACAGGTTGGCTCAGCTTAAGCTGGACTCACCGTGAGCATCAGCTGGGCCTTTCCTGATGTGTCTTCAGGATGTCTCACTTATCTTTGAAAGCTTTCCTTTGTTAAACATGAAGACCACCTTGTCCTGTGATGTTCAGTGGCTATTCCTAAATAGTTGTGAGCACAAATTTCTTGTTTCCCAGGACTTTCAGTAACCTCAGGTGAAAATTAATATTTAAATCACACAGGCATTGGTTCTTATTCTTACCGTATCTCACTTTGTTCTGTCAACACCTTAGCATTTTTCCCTCCATCAACCATGTTTCAAGCCTTCAGATATTCTAGTTGTGTCATAGAAGTGATGTCTTATGACTCCCTCCCCCATTTCTAATTACTTCTGTGTTGTATAATAACAACAAAACCATAATATACACTATACATCTGCTGACTGGAAAACAGATCATCATAGAGGTTTCCAGCGCATGTATGCACTCTGGCTGGGAAAGGAATGAGCAGCATTAGTTCCCCTTCATTTCTTTATTAACAGCAAGAAATCTCAAAGTATTTCAGGGTGTTGGCTTCAGCCTGGGGAACTGGTAACATTATTTGCCTGTTTTTTTGCTCCTGAACTGCAAGTGGAGGTTTATGTTCTTTGTACGTTTCTTAAAGTTACTTAGCAGAAATATTGAAAACAGAGAAGAATGAAGTGTCATTTAAGCAAAATTAAAGATAAGCTCAAGGAGCAGCTTTTCACTGTGGCATGGGATGAGTGTCTCAGTTCAGGGTTCCTGTATTCCTGTATGAACATGAGACCCAACTCAGTCATACACACTGTGTCTAACTGGGGCATAACAGTGGCTTCCCTTCACTGAGGGAACTGGGGTCTCAGGAGCAGAAAGGCCTTCATCTTGGAAAGGTTATAAGAGCATTCCTCCATCTCCTGAGGATGTAGGTCTCTGCAGATGATGCCTTTCTCTACAGTCCCTCTCATCCATAACCACCGGGCACTCAGGACACTCCATGCTTGGGCAGATGACCACTTCCAGTATTCAGGAAAGGGGAGCTGAGTAAAACTAGTGAATTCCTGCAACGTTCCTGATTTTTAGAGGTTCCTTACCTCTTCAAGTAGTTCTGCCAATATGCTGAGAAGGGACATTGCTCCTCCTGGTAGCAGGAACAAGCTGTGGTAGGAATACTGCAATAACAGCACTCGCTCGTTCTTGGAAATATCTGTACTCTCCTGGATTTATATGGTCATTTGACCTCTAATGCATTTAGTAATGGCACAGGATTCTGTTGGGTTTCTTTTATCTGTCAGTGCGCAAAGCAGCAGTAAGTACATCTGAAGGCTGCCCGTGCCTCTGCTAGATTTGGCATGGACGTGGCTTGTGGTACAGCTTTGCCTCAAAAAGGACTGAGCCTGAGTCTTGCTTCCTCTTCTACAGGGTGACTTTGGAAGAGGGACCATGACTAAGACACTCTGGCCATTGCACAGCCTTGCTTTCCCTGCTTTGCTATCCTTGCAGTCAGGCTCTGAACGCTTTGGTATTGCTCTCTGCCTCTTGGGTCCAGCACTCCTTGAATTGGAAATTTCCCATTTACTGCGGCCCAGGATAAATGAACGATCCAATCTTCAAAACCCATTAGGGATTAATTGCAAGCAGAAGTTATACTGTTTTAATTAAAGCCGCATACTTCAGGCAGCCCACCCCTGTAATGCAAGCTTAGTATCAATGTCCTTTATACCAGAAAAGATCTTCCCAGATATAAGAGAGTGCGTAGAAGGAAGTAATCTGTCCTGCAGGAAGCACAAATATACTGGCATGCTCTGCTACAATTAGCCTGAAAGAGAAAACAGTGTCCTGCTGGGTGCAGTTATACCACTGCCAATCTGTAGGTTGAACTTATTTTCCTCTTGTGCCACCCTGAATGCTGCTGGGGTGATGGGTGAGAACCATATAAATTACAGTGTTGGAAGAGCTGAAATGGGAACACTGGAGTGTGGCCGTGTCAGAGGGGAAATAAATCTGCCTTTCAGACCAGCCCTGTGGAGCTGAGCATCATCTGATGCCAGGAATCTCTCTGCTTACCTTTAAACCCCAGAGAAGCAGAGGAACATGGATCACATTGAAAGCCAGTGGGATTCAAGCTGTTGAGTTATTCATCAATGCTGAAAAAGCAACCTTGTATTCATTAGCCACTTCATAGGCAAAAAGCATCAAAAGCAAACCCATGGAGGATGAGAGATTTTTGTCCTCTCTCGTCACCTGGGACATCAGAGAGGACCTCCCTAGAAAAGAGAGGGGAAAGAGTCAGTCAATGATGTGGTGTTTTGTAGGGGTTTGGGAAGGTTTCTGCACAGCAAAGGCAATTGAGGCATTTGAACGGGTCCTTCACGGGAGTGCAACAACCAAAAGTCCAGGCTAGTTCTTCAAAAAGCCAAGGAGGTGATCAGAATTACAGGGACCTGTGAAGCACTTGCTGTTCCCACTGAGGGCTGTTCTTAGGTTGGTCTCCCAACCATTTCTTCATGATCTTATTTATGACCTTGCTGCCTGGCTCCTTACTTCATTTCCAGGCTTTGGGAGCTGGGGGCCTGGGCTGGAGCCTCCAGTACAAGACCATTCCTCCCTCCGGGTCTGCCTCCGATCTCACGTTAGCTCTGCTCTCAACCTGCCAGACCCACATTTCCTACCAAGCCTTAACAAAGACATAAATACACATGTAAATATATGAAGGAGATCACATTGTTGCATCTCTGCCTCCTAATTTGGAGGCTTTACCCCACAGTCCTCACGTAGGGGTATCCATCAGAGTCATATCTGGGGTTTCTAGCTTTAGATGTAAAAGATGCCACGGTTTGGCATCAAGCCTATGCATTCAAGATATCTTTAGGAGAAAAAAAAGGTCAAGCCATGGGAGTCTGAACTTCTTTCAACATTGCAGATCAGACTTGCAGCTCCGTTTGGAGCTGGGGGAGCTTCTGTTTTGCTTTTGAAATAGGATATGTGTGAAGATTATGTTGACTTGCTGTTTGCCATGATGTGATTTGGGGGAAAGAGCTGCTTCCGCTCATTTTGGGAAGTCAGCCAGACCTGAACAATCTCACAGTGAGCAATGTCACAGTGAAACCTGGAGCAGAGATTCTTGTTTCCCTGCATTTGCTGTTTTGTTGCAGAGCCCTGCTATTACCACAGTCCCTCCCCACC
>JAOBAS010000053.1:20101811-20115943 GCA_025311575.1 Elanoides forficatus
ACCCCCCCACCCCTGTAACAGCTCCCTTGCAGATCTGAGGCTGTAATGTTTTTGTGACCACAAAGGAAACAGCATGTTTGAAAATTATTTGATAAGGCCAAAACAATTTACCTCCTACCAAGTGTGACATATTTCGGCAATTGCTAATTAAGCTGAGAGATTGCTGTCATAGCTCTGTGCAAAGGAAAATCACAACCTCTGTGCAAATCTCTTTGGCAGACTGTGCATCATCTGCTATCTCTAGTACGAGCACAGGCCAGTGACAGTATTGTTGCCATTAAATCACCCTTCCAGTATGTTCAGCTTCTCTTTTAATCTACCAGCCTGTACCTCACTAACCTGGAGTCTTCACCGTATGTTGCTTGCATCTGTTGGCAAAGCAAATAAGATCATTCTTCCTAGCAATTGCTACATTGAGGATCAAGGGCAAAATGTAGAAATGCCACCGTTTGTAAACTCTGGCAAATATGTGAGTGGCTTATCCTATTAGGTGTCCAGTCTGGGCACCTTTGTTGTTAACAGCCAGGAGGATGCATGCTTTCCCTGCTCCTGCAGTGATGTGGCTCGGTACCACTGCATGGGTTGCTGGGAACGACTGCTTTCGCACTGCGCAACTGCGTCATTAATAAGGAGAGAATTGGGAGATAGAAGGCAATGGTGCTAACTACAAGTGGTGATGACTAGATACCCTGCCTGGTATTTCTCTTGCTGAACAGAGAAGGAAATGTTGTCTAGTTCAGGTCCTTCTCGGGCATCCAGGTTAGGGAACCCAGAGCTTCCATTTTAGGGTGACCAGTTGGAGCAGGGAATTATGCTAAGGTTAATACTGAGAATAACCTTAAGTTGATGCCACCAGCATAGGTAAACCTGAGGGTAAAACTTTATAGGCTATATAATACCTTTTTTCCACAAGAATTTCCATTCATGCCATGAAAATAGTTTCTCGGTGATCTCCCTTGCTCAGAGGCACCAGGGAGCAGCAAGATCAGGGCCACCCCACAAGGGAAGGGGACCAGGGGTGACAGTAAGGCAGGGCAGTGTCCTCACCATCCCAGGGAGCAGTCCCACAGCACCCGACTGCAGAGCCCATTGCTGCAGTCAAAGCCCTGACAACAGGTACCTACCCTTCTACCTTTGCAGAGACTGGAGAAATGGTGCTTGGAGCATGAGGTCTCCTGGAGACATGGATCACTGATTTGGGAAGGCATTCCTGTGTGTTGGGGGTACAGATAAGGTGAATTGTAATGTCTGGACTTTTACAAAGTAGCACACATCATAAGACCTGAAACCTACTTGGCCATGAAGAATTCATGAGAGTTATTCAGCAGCAGGAGCAAATGGCCATCTATTCCTTAAAACAGGAGACCTGCTTCCTATATTGCCATTTTGGCATATCCTCATACTTGGTCACAGAGGTAGATTAAGGTGGTGCTTTGCAGAGTTTTGTGTCTGGTGTCTGCTTTTTGCCTTTGGCTTGTGCTTGTGAACACCTGAAAACAAATTGCTCTTTTAGCTTGACTGGGAGAGTTTGTGGCAGAAAACCTGGAGGAGACGGGGTCAGGCTGTGCAACAACTAATGGATGAGGGACCGCGCTGGAAGGGTGTGAAGGGCATTGGTGTGAGTGGTGCAAAGCAGCAAGGACAAAGGGAAACTTCTTTTAGGAGAACAAGGAAAATCTGGCCACGTGCAGGGAGAAGATTTCTGTTCGTTCTGTTTAGGAAGCTCTGGCAACGTAGGGAAGACAAGAAGCCCAGATAAGATGTAATGTTTAGGTATGACATCTCTGGGGTTGGATATACAGCCCTGCAGCTACAGAAGCAAATACCATGTTATATACAGTAACTATTTTTATTTATTCTTTGCACCACGTGCATAGCAGAACCATGGAGTCTGTCTGGTGAGACAAGCAGAGAAAAAAAAAATCAAAGCAGCAACCTTGACATGAGCTGGGAAGTTCTTTCCTCATTGCCAGCATTTTAATCACTCTAAAAGGGGCAAGACAACTAACACAACCTGTGCTTTCATTGTGAGGCTCCATCTCCTCTCTCCTCATGTAAAGCCTCAGGGGTCACTGAGCTGTCAGAAGTGAAGGGGTAGTCTTTCAAAAGGAGGTGAATTATACTCCAATATCCCTGTACTGTCACAGCAAGCATTTACAGATGAGACTGCAGCTCATAGCTGGTTGCCATCGTCTGCTGCTGTGTCTTTGTCTCAAACCCCTTCTTGCAGCCAGGCGGTGCTCCAACCAATGTCGAAGCGTGGGAGAAGCAGAAGATGGGCAACGTTCCTCCTTCTATCACTCTTGGCAGGTTGCGATCCTCCTTTTCTGCAGCAAAGACCTGGAGCAGGGCTGAGGTTAGGAGGTGTGAGGAGGGAGCGGGCTGTGCTGGGAGGAAGGACACGTGCTGGCGGGCGGGTGAGCCCCTGTCCGTGTAATGCTCCTGAATGATATGGAATCCTTGAACCAGCTCAGGCCCCTTTGGGGGTGAATGCCACTTCTCGTGAAATTATGTGTCACCATGAGTTTCACTGTGCCATAAAGTCCACCGAGGAAAATCCTGACTTCTCACCTTAAAATGAAATAAGCTAGTGAGAGCAGTGCTCTGAAAGGTAGGGACAGCCATGCCAAGAGGATCTCACCAGGCCATCTTAGCCAGCCCAGCAGGACAGGATATTCAACTAAGCAGCCAGAACAAAAAGTGCTGCTAAAGGCTGCAGTTAAGTATTTCGGTTGCTGTTTGGATGTACGTATGGCTGAGACGTTGCTGATTCGTTTGTGATGCCTGAAATTCTATTACTTGCTCAAAGACCAAATTGTTCTGCTTTGCATATACAAGAGAAAGCCTCTTGCTTTTCTCTGGTGAATTGATTTAGGAGAGGGGAAATGTATTTTGGAGAAAACAAGTTAAAGATTTTTTTTGTTAATGATAAGTGGCTGAGCATAATTCAGTTTATTACTAATACCAAAGAAAGGAAGCAGAACCATGATGTCATGTCTTTTTAGCTCCATTCAAACGTTTCATCTCCTCTTTTTCTGACTGAAATGACTCATAAAATCATAGACATTAGACATGGCAAAGACCTTTAAGTTCATCTTGCCCATCTGTCTGCCACCATGGGGCTGTTATTTAGAATGGTAAATAAGAAAACCACGTTAGAGACAGACACAATGTTCTCTTAAAGAATGGGGAGTACCAAGATATTCTTTAGCCATTTGTGTATGTCGCCCTAGGTCTGAGACCAGGGACTGTAAAGTCAATGCGAATGAAGTCAACGCCATGCGGCATCACATAAGGCTGAAACATATCTCGCCTTTCTGGGCTGGAAGAGTCTTTCCACAGGGCAAGAACTTGTTTCCACCCCTACCCATAACCCCCCATTCCTTCTTGCTTACGTCCCTTCCCACAACTGCTTCCTCATGTGTCGCTTTTGGTGACTTCCTTTTAGATTTAGTGGATTACTTTTCAGAGCTACTGGTTTTCCTGAACCACTGGTTGAACTCACTGGGAACAATAAAGCCCTAGAGCATCCCTGATGGAGGGCATCTGTGACTGGAAATGCCTCAGGTTGTACAGTCAAAAATACAGCTGCTAGAAAGAAAGGCTCCTAAGTGCAGTACAGGCGAGGGGTATATTTATTCAGCAGGTGCACGGCAGCAGTACCTCTCAGTTAGGAGGTGAAATCACACACAAGCCGGTCCTACTCCGTGCCTCTCCTCCTTATTCATTCATTACTGCTGTTCTGACATCTCTGCTGTCGCTCCTGACTGCAAGCCTAGGTCCCCTGGCTGCTGTCCTTTTTTGCAGGAGCCGACAATACAACTTTGCATCAGCAAATGCCAGCATGTCCATTTGGACAGTTACCTTTTCAACCCGCTTGTCTTATGGCCACGTGTGTTCTCTAACATCATGAGAACCCACTGGAAATTGTTATCCACAGGACAACACGTGAAGACCTAGTACGTCTCTGCTGATGTGCATCTATTCTGCTCTCAGGACGCTTGACGAGTTCAGTCCTCAGCCCCCCAGGATCACTTTTGCTGTGGCCTCAGCATGTGGACATGGGCTAAGCCTTCCCTCTGTAGCAGGAGTGACTGGGACAGCCGCCCTCCCACTGAGCCACCCCCACAGGGATGCCCTGACTTCTCTGCTGAGCTGTCTGTGGCAGGGATCTCTGCGAGAGCTCGCTGCCTCTGAGCCCCTGCGAGGAAGGATCATTAACATGCAGCCTGCCTTCCTGGGGAAAATGGTATCTGTATACCTAGCAGCGAAAGATAACCAAATCAACGCCCAGTCGGACTCCATTAACATGGCCCTCAGGAGGCAAATGCCTCTTAACATGAAATTATGTGCCACTGATCATTTCAGCAGCCAGGGCTCCTGATTGGTTCACAAGCCAGCTTTCCTTCAGTGAAATGTTTTCAAATAGCATCTTTCGCAGCAAGTGAATCCACTTCCTCAGAGGCAAGTATGAAATGAAGAGTTGTCTGTGGGCAGTTTCCCTGCAGGTGCTGCAAGAGGCACAAAGATCCCCACTGTCAGAAAAATGCCACCTGCGTCCTGGATTGCAAGCATTCCCATGCAATGGTATATGTACCTTTGTTGTGCCTCCTCCACGCCTCCTTTCAAGTCCCAGGTGGGAAAATGGGGGAGAAATGGGCTGAAGGCCAGTTTAGGGTCCCCCTGAAACTCAAGACTGGGTTACGATGACCTACCACCTCAGAGGGGAAGCCAATGGTGCAGTGACAAACTCCACCAGCTTCTACTCCATGCTGGTGTTGACACAGGAGCGCTGGGCATCTTGTGTACAGGTTAGGAGCAGGGAACTAATTTCTGGTGCAAAACCCCAGCTAGGAATAAAGGTAAGTCCTCTGGGATTGTTAAACCCCTTTTGTCATGGCTTCATTCTCCCTCAAGTCAAGGGTAACACTTGTCTTGGCACTTCCTTTCTTCATCTTCTGAAATTTCTTGAGTAAAGTCTCCTCATGTTGCGAATCGCTGTGCCCAGAGATACCTCTGGTCCCTTCCACTAGCTATGCCTCAACCTCAGAAAATCCCTTTCACTGAATCCCTTTCAGTTTCTCCTGACTTCAAGGAAATTTCCAAGCAGTAACCACTGGCTAGCCATTATGCAAGCATTTGGCATTCCCACTCAAGCATTTGGGGTCCCCACTCTCCAGGGCTTAGCTCAGCCTCCAGCTCCCAGATACTTCCAGCAGGAGACAACAGAGGAACTTTTGGGGATGACTTTGCAGGGCTTTGTTTACGCAGTCCTGAGGGTCAGCTTTCATGCCAGCATCTCTGCGACAAAATGAGCTGCTGGTCCCTTAGCCAGCAGTGGCTGTCTAGGCCACTTGGGTTTGGGGGTGCAACCCAAGCAAGGGAGACATCTCTTCTGTTATCTCTGCTAGTGAAGACATGCCAGCGAAAGCAATAATGGGTCCCCCTTGGCTTTGACAGTGCTGATGATGCTGATGTTGGATCACCGTGAGGGAACATTACGTGGCTTTATATTTGTGATTTACATAGATTGCATTGTGGAGTTTTACAATCTAATATATGCATTTGCTGCTCTTTTGGGAGCTGTGAAGAAGAAAATCATGTAATAAAGAGCCTTCTGGTCCTGACATAAAATTCAGCATAATACATACTATTATCTCTGCCTGTGCCAGCCCTTCCTTCTTGCTGTTGCCTACATTTTCAGTGTGTGGCAGTGTTATCAGTGCCTGAACACCAGCTAAGGCTCCTAGTTGCTGTAGAGCAGAGCAGAGAAAAAGTCTGGAGAAGAGCTGAACAGGGAGAAATGTAGGGACAATCTCCAAGTATGTGAAAGTCGGATGCAGACAAGGAGGGAATAAACTCTTCTCTACATCCACTCCAGGATGGCTAAAAAACCTCAGTCCTAGGTTGCAGTAGGCAGGTCCAGGTTTGGCTTTAGAAAAAGCTTTGCAGAGGTAAAGAGGGGGAAATGCAATAGCACTTTAGCTGGGCAGAGAGTGGAGAATAGTTTAGATGAACAGTCAAGAATGGCTTTGGAGCTTTTATAGGCAGAGTTTAAGATTTCTACAAGCTTATAATTGGTTTTGCTAAAACTGTCTCTTACGCCAGTTTGATATACACTGCAACTGATTTATTAACATGCTTCTGCTCTGTGTGCTGTAACTAATTTCAATGAAAAAAAAAGCATAGTAATGTTTAATTTCACACAGCAGCAATCTATCTGTCTTGAATTAGTTTACTGGCTACTTGATCACTGGTGCGTTTGCAGCCTTTTCTGAACTAACCTAATTAAAAATCTTGGAGTGGGCAACTACTTGCTCCCCTGTCAAGATTGCCACTCAACTTTGTTAGAAAGCATAATGCCAGCACTCTTCCAAGCCACAGAGGCAGGTGGATGGGACTGAAAAGTAGCTCCTTTCTTCAAGAACCAGGGTAGAGTTTGCAGTAAAGACCTGGTGCCTGTTTTCTCCCACCATTAGTTTCTCCATCAACTGGAGCAAAAAAATAATTTTCCATCCTGAAAGGTCTTTCTAGACTTCAAAAATCTGCCTTAGGATGAAACTCCAGTTCTGAACTTTCGATGCCTTTCATGAAGAGATAGGAAAGAGGTGGGTCTGATGATTAAAAATCAGTTTGCAGATCTGGAGACCCTGCCTTACAAGGTGACAGTTCTCCACTTGTGATAAAAAAGTGCATTTAAGACTCCAGGGTTTAGTTTTCAACTTAAGTTTTATACTCTGATTCTGAGTAATGGGACAGATCAGGACTCCGGGCTGGTTTCTTCTGAATTATTCTTGTTATCTGCGAGCTGCTTGTTGTGCCATCTACACAGTCAGACTTTTTTTTATTCCCTTGCTTTTGGGTATGGTGTTCATCTCTGCGTGATACTCTATGTCTTACTTCTTCCTGCAGGTTTTGTATCCTTTGATTGGTGAAGGTAATCTCACCAAATTGACACGAGAGCTCTGTCACATTTGTAACTTGCTCGGATTTGCTTGGTCTGGTGTCATATGGAAATGGTATATAACGTACTATTTTGGTGACTTTCCTAGATGGTAAGCTAACTGCTTTTGCAGGACTGCTGAGTTCAAGACTGTGTATTTTTGGAGTAATGTTTCCTTATTTGGGGCTTTATTGTATTAACCCCCTATACTCTGAAAATAAAAGGTAGTTTTCTCCAGCAGGAGGAAGACTGTCAAGTGGGTTTCTTAATATCCAGTAAACCCATAGTGAATGACTAAGAATAGTTATAAATTCACATCAGCAGGCTGTGTTGATACATTTATGGCCATCAAAAAGGGTTTGACAGCTAGTCCAAAAGCAGAGTGTTTGCTTTTTTTTTTTAGCTCCCTGCAAAAACGTTTAACAACAAGAAAAAACGCTTCAGTGAGAATGCACTAGGCAAAGCAAAACAAAAGAAAACCCAAGTCTGCAGCTAAAAGTCTACATGTTTCCATATGGAATTACTATCCTGCTTTATATTCTTGTTCTTGAGTGTTGGCAGGACTGCCTGTGGGAGCATCCCGGTGCTTCCTGGCCGTGGTGCATCGTGGTGGAGAGGCAGTCGCAGTGAGGACACTGGTCCTTAGATGAGAGGGAGACATTCGGCAGGCAAACCGCAGCTGCCTTGGAGCAGCACTGCAGCAGAGTATTGGAACTGAAGTATTTTCCTTTTCTCAGCACTTTTTTACACATCCCCAGGAAAATCCTCACAGAGACCAGTCATGTTCTGTCAAATTCCATATACAGGCAAACAAACATAAAACACATTGAGAGAAAATTCCCAGCCAGGCCCTGCTGTTTGCTTCTGTAAATCTAAGTTTCTGCCTTGCAAGTTTACTGATGAAGAAAGGGCTATGACGAGCTCCCCCTTGGGGGGTCTGTATTTCTGGGCTGTTGGGACTATATATCTATGCCAGCTGACAGCTATTTCCTCCATTGCAACTTATCCACTTACAACAGGAACACTTTTAGTATGTGCTCCACTAGCAGTCACAGCTATTTTCATCACCCTCTTTTGCAAATTCTGCATTCTGCACATCCCCCTTTTGACATGCACGTCCTCTTCAACCACATCATGCAAGCACACAGCTGCTCTTGCAGCACCCCTCTCTGGCACATTGCTTCAAATTACAGAAGGCAGGTATGTTTATTAATATTTAAGATCTGTCAGTGATTATATTAGCCAGCTTGATGGTTCTGCTGAGATCTTCGCTCCAAAAAGAAATGAACAAAGGAACAAAATGAACAAAGGAATCAGAGATCTCTAAATCGCTCCTGTTCCATGGCAACCTTCCTTGAAGACTAGAGAGGGCTGTTTGGAGGAAATAGCTTGATGTCCTTGCCCTGCCCTTTTACACTTCACAGGGCATCAGTTGTTTCCCACTTCTGGAGACCAGGTACAGGGGAGCCTTCCCTCACTTGTTGCGTCTGTTCTTTCATGTTATCCAAGCTCTTAGTTTTTCCTGGTTCGGACTTGCTGAGGGACAGCAGTACTGCTGGTGGAGTAAGCAGTGATCTCCAGCTTTTTTGTAGCTCAAAGAGCAGTCTCTCCTCCAAGCCTGGCAGCATTAGAGATGAGATTTCCAAGGATTCAGACCAACATATATGAAATGAGAGCACTACATTCAATCCTTAGTTGGGTTCTTGGATACCAAAAAAAGCAGCCTGAACACCATTTGGACTTTGTTTCATAAGATGGAACCACAGAATCAAACGTGCCCGGAGGTGTCCTGTCCTTGGGCCACCTCAGGTCTCCCCCACAGATGGCACATCTCTGTTGTACCACTGGGGATATTGGGGGAGCACTGGCAGAGGTCTCCGGGTGATTGCTGCTTGGAAGAGGCAGGCATTCCCTCCACTAGCTGTGCAGACTGGGTGAGGGGATGCCGGAGGAGAGCCTGGGGAAGGAGCCAGGTTTGTCATGGTTGGTGTACCTGCAAAGTCTGCCTGCCTGTCCTACCTCTCTCTTCCCCAAATCTCTTGCAGGTTTTCTGTTATCCCACAAGGACTTACCTATTGCTTTCCCTTAGCAGGGACCATGATAGGAACCTCTCCTCTGTCTGGCTGCCAATGTTGCTTAAGCTCATCAGGGACCCTAGGTTTTTTGAGTCATACTTTGCCAGACCTCTTGAAAGAGCTGATGCACACTGGCCCTCCATCTCCCTTCACCTCCTGCAGAAGCCTGTCCTGATCTCTGTGTGCATGGAAGGAGCTTGAGAAACCTTCCTCATGCCTCTGCAACAAGCAGAGGTAGGACTGAGCACTGAAGACATAGACAAACTCCAGTGCAGTTTAGGCTGGTGCTTTACTGTGTTTGTATCCTCTCCCAGCTGCAGCTGTGCCTCATCACCAAGTATCCTTGCTCTGAGGAGCTGCCATTTCCACCCATTTGTGCCCAAACACCAACCAGAGCAAGGGCAGGCCACTCCAGCTCAAGGCTGGGACTAAGGGACCCAAGTCTGTTCTCGGTTCTGCTGTGTGACCTGAGATTTTGCTTTCCCTTCCCTCTGTGCACTGCACCCTAAGATGACCAACGCAAAGGACAGATTCTCTTCTTTGAGGCAAGACCCTTGACAAGGCTCGTTAGTGTCCTTGCAGTCGTCTAAAAGAAGGTGAAGGAAGAAGTGGTGCAGCCACCAAGAGGTGTCTCAGATCCAGCTTCTGCTGCCTGGGTGTCTTCTCAGCAGATTTGTGTTGCTAAGTTCCCCAAACAGCCCTGGGAGTGTGTCATTCTCTGTGTGGGCGGGTGTAAAAAAACTGTTTCAGAAAGTTTCAAAGGAAGCTTAACAACAGTGAGAAGAGCTGCAGCTCCATGCAAATAGCCCAGGCCCTTTTGCAAAACACGAATGCCACCTCCGCTCGGCACAGAGATCAGCTGACGATGGCAGGAAAGCTGTAATTTCTTCCCTAAAAACAAGAATGATCCTCACTTGAAGCTTGATCCAAAGGGTTCTGAACTCTTTTCAAGGCTGGCGTCTGATATACAGTGATTTTATTTACATTAGATATTACGTATATATTATGATATTATATTATATATAGACATATGTCCAAGCGTGCATAGCCTTGTAGGCACCCAAGACGTCCCCTTGAAATTAACTCAAGTGAGGGTTGGATGTGTCCCATGGCCCAGCCTCAAGAGTCGAGCACAGGAAAAGCTTCACTTAAAACTGTGAAGTGGTTGCTGAACCTGGCATGCAAGCCGTGACCTTCGCATCCCAAATTGCTCTGCCCACGAGACCACTGATGACCAAACTGTTGAGTCTGGCATGGCACTTTCCTAGAAACTCTGAGGATGGGTGGAGGTCCATGATCCAGTGAAGTGGGAACCAGCGGATTAGACCACACTGACTACATCCTTGCTAATCAATTGAATGTGCCCAGGGCTGTTCTCTGGCATTGAAGCCTGTGGACAGGAATGGCCTAGGCCCATTCTGCAATCTTACCTTCCATCAGGGTCATTGCATCAAAGATGAACATTGGGAGTGGTCCTGCTCTGCTCTACCTCCTTCACCATGCAGCAGCAGCATCTGGGGCACTGGTATCCGTCACAACCAAAACCACACCGATGACTTTTCTAACTATCTGAAAGTGTGAACAGTCAAGTCCAGTGCCAGAACAAGGACTTTCTAATGCTATTACAGGTGCAGACCATTGGGTCGCTGGCTGCTGTTGCCCTTGTTTGGTGGTGCCTGAGCCTCTTGCTGGTCAGTGGGTAGTTCTTAGAGCAGTTCATCATGGCTGCGTGTGCCCTCTGTTTATCTGTGTGTTCTTATCCAGTTGCTCATATGACTCTGCTTTTCTTTCCTCTGCCCTCAGATGCATCAGTGAAGCAGGACCAAGGCAAGGGGAGGACAACACCCCTGCCACTGGTCACTGTGATGGTGAGACAGACTCAGTGCTGGCATTCCCACGGGTTAGAGAAGGTTGCTGTAGGGCAGGGTAGAAGTCAGAGTTGACTAAGTGCTCAGTGCTTTTCTGGATCAAAGCACTCTTGCCCGTCCACTGTGTGATGTGAAGACCTTCCCATTTTGTTAAATTTGCCAGTAGGAGATTTTTTGATATAACATACAAGGCAATAAATTTCAAATTCCAGAGAAGTTAAGGGGCACCAAAGAGAGCTGTTTGCATTCCCCTGCTATTTATTCCAGGCTCTTAATTACAGCAGGGCTTTTCTTTTTTTTTTCAGCCTCTTGCGATTACAGAGTACTTCCCCAATGCCACGGTTCATAAACTGATTTCTGTCTCTCTCTCATGCCCCTTCTCTTTCACTTTCTCTCTCCTATGCTACAGTCTTGACTGGCATAAGCAATTAGCCACCTCTGTCCTCTCTGCATTTGACACTGTTCAACTCCCAGATAAGCAGCTACATGTCAAATGAAAATTCAATGCTATCCTAACCATCTGCATGTGAAGGGGAAGTATCACTGACCTCCTGAATGATCAGTATAAACACAGGCTTGGTCTTCAGGGAATAACCTTGACTTCTCTTGCTTGGTGGCTCTTCTCGTCCCAGAGACTCAGCTCCAGTCCCTGTTTGTCCCAGAAGAGTGGAGTAACCAGCATGAGACAACCAATAAGTGGGATGTCTGTCAACAAGATATTCAACCTCTCCTTTCCACTCTTTACTTGCAAGGAGTGGTATCCAGGTTTGGTACACAGAAGCAGATAAACCCAGATCCACTCAGAAATGGCAATGATGAGATCTCAATCTGCCATATTTTCCACACTGTCATGAATAGACTGCTCTTCAGTCACCCACCTTTCTACTTTAGAGCTAGACAGGTATCCCTATGCAGCAGGAAAATCTTCACATGCCTGTAAGGCAACAGGTTTTAAACATCTTTGGGTTCAAGCCCATGATCCAGTGCAATAACTACCACCCATCCACCATATTAACTAAAACTCATCCACCTGATTTTTAGAAGTAGAATTTCTGGTATTAAAAAAAGGACTCTGCTTTCCCACATCAGGATATCAGCCTTGATTTCTACCCTATGCATCCCTGAATTTCCTTGGAGGACCTTCGCATGATTTTGGTTTGCAGACATATGTCCTGGATGCTCAGGCTGGCTCCACATGGGTAGGCTGCATTGCTGAAGCATGACTTTGTAGCTGTCATACAGCCCTGCTCTCAGAAGCTGATAAAAAGCCTGACTTGCTGAGAGAGGAGGAGGGCATGCATCTTCCAAAAATGCCACTTACTTTATATTGCTCAGCAATCCTGTGGCACCTCGCATGCAAAAGAAAATGTTATTATTGAGGTAATTTAGCATTATTTTTAATAGCAGAAACATTGAAAGCTGGCAGATTGTGTATCCTTAGACCCTGGGGAACCCTTCCAAGAGCTTTCTTGCTTGCTCACCTGTGCTCTTATAGCATGTAAAGAAAAGTAAATATTGTGCTCTGGCCCTTTACAGGCTAGAAAAGAGCTTGCCTGGAATAATTAAGTCAATTAATTAGAATAATAAAAAATTTTAACAGCAGTTGCAACTTAAATAACTATATCCTTTTCAAGAAGGAAACCAACATGTATTATTAACCAACTGTATTATTAAAGCTATTGCCCAATATTTACAGTGACGCTGGTTTTACACTGCTGATATATCTGTCACTCATCACCTCGCTTCAAGACAGGCATTGCCTTTAGAGGGATCTAAACTGTTCCTTCTTTCCATAGATACATTACTCACTTCAATGTAACACAAGTGAGTATAAAAACTGAGACCCTTAATTAAGATACAGACCTAGGAATATTCCTAACATTACTCTTGCGTGTAGCTGGCCTGAATTCAACAATCTGTGAGATGCAGTTATTCTACCGCTTGAAGCCAAGCACTGGTTAAACATGCCTTCTACCCTTGAAAGCCACGACTATACAAATGCACATATTTTGTAAAAACTGGAAAAAAAGATAAATTATTGAAATTCCATCCACTCACCATAATTTGAATGATGAGCTCTCTTATCTTCTTAAAAAATTATGCTTTTAAAACTGGTGTTTCTACATAGTGATCAGTCCATATGCCAAAACTGCAGAAATGATCTTAACTTTCAGCCAACCACAGAATGGTGGTAATAGTCAGTTAATAAAACACATAAACAAGTCCTGATTTTGTAAATATTTAGCTTAGCTTCTGGCTGGGGTTAAACTACAACATATATTTAAATATTGCCAGGTCCTATTGGCCATATTTTGCCTGTTCAGTATGTTTCAATAAACTGTTGTGCAGATGCTTTTTCCAAGTCCATCCCCATCCTCCAACATGTGGAAAATGATGTTTTGCCACTCAGCTTTAGGATGGCAGCACTGAGAGGGTAGCTTCTTTTCTTATAGGAAAAGTTTTCCCTGTTTGACTTAAATCACATTATAAGCACGTGGACTTGCACTGATGCAGAATGTAAATATGGATGTTTTATTCAAGTCAAGAGTGGTACATTTCAGTGCACATTTTTTGCAAATTAGTTTCTATAACTGTCTCACTAAACCTGGTTCGCCTTTCACCTGCCATTAGGCCACGTTGGTTGTGCTAGTGGTCTCCTGCATTTGCATCCCAAAACCACCAGGCTTTGCATCAGATCTGGATAAACCTAGGGCTTTCTTCCAAATGTGAAGTGGCTCCTGCCCTTGGAAGTTCAGGCATGAGCTCCTTCCTGGCTTTCTTGAAGCGAAGTTAAATTGGTGGCTGTTGATAGGAAATGCTCCAAGGAGGGAGAATCTCTCTGCTCTGCAAAGTACCTAGTGCAAGAGGGACAGCGATGCCAGTGTGGGGGACCCTGGGCCATAAAGGTCGCTACTGTCATCTACTTGTTTTGGATTTACACATGTCTTCATAGCCTTGTTTGCTTGGATTTCAATAATTTCAGCAATGCCCATGTCCAATTTTCTATAGTTATTACATTCCCTTTTAAATATATATTTGTTTCCTAAGTGCTAACAGGACCTCGTGGCGCATAGTCTCATGAGATGCATTTCAGCTTTTATGCTTTGCTGTAGGCATCACTCCACCTTGCTTCCCATCCTTGGCAATACCACATGCATGTGCCACCTCATCTGCTTGTACATCACAGAAAAAGTGCTCATTGGGACTCAGTAGGTGGAGGTGTTCATGCAAACATGTCATGTCTCG
>JAOBAS010000053.1:20115951-20152976 GCA_025311575.1 Elanoides forficatus
CCCCCCTGTATTCCCTCAAACATCTCTGTTCTTTGGACAAGGCATCGAAAACTTCAGAATTTTTATTGGAAATCGCAAACACAACAGTAAATCGCACTAAAATGTTAGTGGAAGTAAAGAAAGAAGTTGGGCATGAGAAATGCTATCCCTAGGTGAACATCCTTATGACACGAAGAGGTTGATACCCTGGGAATAACCTTTCCAGCAAGGCTCAATTATGGATGAGCTTCACATTGCCCTTGCGATTGTGAAAGGAAAGCACTTCTTTAGTAGAAAGGGGAAAATTGAGTGCTACTCTTGTCTGTAATTGAATTAGTCAGTCTGCCTTTGCAGTTGCTGAAGTAGGAAATCCAGTGTTAGAAAGGAGCAGTTGAACTGAAGAAGGAAGAAATCAGCATTATAGCTGAAGACCAAAGGCATTCTCATCAACATGTAATCCTGAACTGTAAGAAGTCACACATGGACAGCTTCAAGAGGATTATCATTTCCTACGTACATTCAGCCAGCTCCTCTCTGCCACCCCAGCCAGATTAAACAGTGATTTTCCAGACCGAAGAAATCAGCAGAGCTGGCCCCAGAATGGACACAAACCTACAAAGGAATTCAGAACTAAAGGGCTTCCCTAAGGAACAGGATTTAAAGGGCTTCTCTAAGGAACCTCTTCAGAGTTTCTCAAGCCACTGGGAAGTCTCCCATCCATTTCACCTGGCTTCAGATCAGACCCCAGAAAAGCCAGAACTGAACAGGACATCTTGGGGAGAGGGCCTGAGCTCAGGACCTCACTTGGAGATAGTCAGTAGACCTCACAAGCCCTGCTGCTGGCCAGTATCAAAAAGCAGCCATCCCTCAAAGGCTGTAAGACTGGTGATGTAAATTCGCACCCCTCCACCCAACTTGTGTGCAGGGCCACAATGTCATAGGGGTGTGAGATGCTGCTGCGTGAAAGGAAGGCAGACAACACAATGATGGATATAAATCAGCCTTGTTCCACTCAGATAAACACAGCTCCCTTGCTTTACCCTCCCAATGGCATTTCTGCAAAAATGAAACCTTTAGGGACCAACGAGAGAGGGAGAAACAAAGCAAAGAACCATCTGAGAAGATGTAGCCTTGCACTAGCACTCCAGTGTCTCAGAAAGCCAGTGTTTTCCTCTGGAAATAATTAAAGGGCCTCCAAAAGCACTGGGAATATGAAAGAAGACAGTAAGGTAGCCTCAAATTGCTGTAGACATCCCTTTCATTACTTTTCTTACTGTGGGCAAGGCCCAGAACCTTAGTTCTCTCTCACATAAAATTAAAGAGAAAGCAAGATGATTTTTAAAGAACACTTAAGTGACTCAGCCTAATTGCTACAACAGCAGCGATGGCAACTGAAACAGGCTCGAGATTGCTGTCATGACCTGGTGGTTTGCTCCAAGCCACATGCTTGCAAATAATAAAACTACTCTTTCTTCCTAGTGAAAGGCTCATTTGAAAGAGGACTTATTCCAGCCTGGCGACACAGCTTCTTCTATTTTCAGTATTGATGTTTTTCTGTCTGTGGAGCCACGTCACTACCTGTGTCTCAGCTGGTTCACAGTTCACACCATGTCCAGCCCAAAAGTGATGATGGCCAGAGAAGTGCCCACCTAAATGTGCCAGAAAGCAGCTTCCCTGTTTTGGTACATATGTGAGGTTAAAGGTGCACTGTTCATCACTCATCACCCCATGAACGGCTTAGCAATGTACCTTTGCTGCCTGGTTGATCTGCAAAACCATGCACATGTTCTCATTCCCCATGAAGATCCTGCATGCCCACTATCTCATCCAGTTTTTCATCCAGCAGAAGACATTACTGCATGAATCTTGATCACTCATGCCCATTGCTACACCCCTGGCCCTGTCTGGGGCTGAGTCTCCTGTCTGCACTCCCAGGAGCCTGGAGAACACATCCTCCAGTCCTTTGTGCTCCACTAAGGTGAGCCTCCAGGTGTGTCTTTCCTACACAGGGAACATATTGCCCACCTGAGGCTTCTCAGGCGGAGAAACAATAGAAATGTTGTTAGCAGCCTCCTGTGGATGGTTCAGCAGCTCCAGCAGCTAGCCGGAGTTAAAAGCACCGCAGAACCTGAGCAAGGAGGTTTGGCGGGTCCGAGTCAGGACACAGCGTCGGGAGAGAGACCAAGTTCCCTTCCTTGCAAAGACGTGCCCCAAAGCACAACGCTGTGCTCCTTTACCCAGCACTGTGCAGGGAAACCACATTTGCAGACACATATCTGCCTCCTCAGGGGTGAGCAGGGCAGCCCCTGCTTGACTGTAATTGTTCATTTCCCATCAAATGAACTGGTGGCCCCTCAGCATCCTTGTGTCCCTGGGCCAAGTATGGGCACGTGAAAGTCATCTGCTGGCAGTAGGTATCTGACCTCGTTGATATCTCACTCCTGGGTGTAGGACCCCCTTGTGTTAGGCATTGGAGAGACAGCTATACAGAATATTTTCTTCTGTGGGTTGTTGTCACCAGTCTCCGCAACATTCCCTTTCCCCTGCCCAGGGCTCTTTGGCATGTTACCTAGCACTGAACTGCAGAAGGGGAATTTCAATCTGCGGTCCTGCCCAAGAGAGATAAGGGCCACATCCAGCCCACTCTGGATTCCAACACAGACCAAGGCATCTCTAGGGATGTGCACACCACTAGCAACCTGTCCTGCTGCCCAAGGCTGCCAAAAGCACACACAGTTGTGGCTATTCCACACCACCTTCCAGAGATTTCGGGAGGCCTTCTGGCTTCAAAACCTCCTGTTTCCTGGCATCCCACTCCTTCCTCATTGTCCCAGATGTCTCTGGACACTTGAAGTCCCTCTTTTTGCCCGGTACCAGCCTGTGGGACATATTTGCTCATATCCCCTGAAAGGGTTCCTTCAAGCGGCTACTTTTCTCAACTGCTGTTCACCCTCCAGCACACAGACACCACAGAGCACATCTCAAGTCTGTCTCAGCTGGAAGTTTGAAATGTCACAGAGACATTTGCTGAGGGAGTCAGGGACAAAGTCATGCAGCACCCACTCCCATCAGGAGTGGTGGAGCTGTGCCCTGTGAGAGTGATTTCCCATCTCTGAAAGTTTTGCATACGGTGCTGCTGTTTACACAAGGAACCACAAGGTAACTCCACTGAGCAGGAATAACTCTACCTATAATTATACTAGAAAGAAATATTTCCTCCATCAGCAGACAGCTTTTCTGCAGTGGGAGATAGAAATGTAAGCGACAGTGCAATACATCTTACCTGATACTCAGAGTGTTTTTGCAGCTAGCATCCCTGCTACTGTGAGAACCTCATCTCTGAATTGAAAGGGAACAAAGGCTCGGAGAGCACCCTGTAATAATGTTTGCATCCTGTTCCAAAAGGTGTTAGAGCTTGGCCTTGTGCTGTTTTCTAGTGGAGGCGAAAAGTGTGGACAATTAACTTGGTGTCGCTAGGATGGTCTTGATAATGTCTGTATCTTTTTTACTGCCATGAGCACTTGTCCAAACAAGGATCCTTATTGTGCTAGGTGCTCTACAAATCAAAGCTAACACCTTGGAAATTATAAGAAAAATGCAAGACCCTGTCGCCAAGGGCTTACAACTTAGAAAAAGCGTGAGACAGACAGAGAGGGAGCAGAAGGAGACAGTGGGGGAGTGCTGGTCACCAAGGCAGACGGGTGCTTCAGACTTCTGGCTGCATAGCTATCATGAAGTCATTAAGCACTGAGCAAATAATGAAAACAGTTGTTCATGAATATTTTAGTGGAATATTTTCACGAAGGATGTATTTCAGTCGTGAAGTATGTATTAGCCCAGTGGGGCAGCGAGATGAAAGAGAGCGAGCGAAGGGGGAGGAGGAGAGTGAGTGAGCTCTGAAATAATTAATTATCAAATCCCTCCCCACGTGAATGGCTTCCTGCTGAAATCTTCTGATGGACAAATGCAACAGAGATATCAGACCAGGATAAGCTTTCTGCCTCACAAGCGCAGCCCTCCTTTGTAGCTCCACCATTGCACTGTGGAAGATGTTTAAGCATCCACAGGGTTTATATTTCTGCATCCAGACCTTCACCCTGCTCACTTGCTATCACCTCTGGACATGGCTCATCCTCTCCCATATCCTTTTGTGTAAAACTGCTGCTGTGTGAATCAGATGGGTCTGTTGCTCCTCGTCTCCCCTCACCAAGTGCTAAGGATCGTTCCGGGCAAGTTCTGAGGACTTGGTCCCCAGGGGCAGACCAGATCTCCTTCACTACTTTGCTTTTACTCAGGAACTCACACAGGAGACAGGTTTTAACAACAGGTTGGCATTGCCTGCCCCTTCTCTGTGTCCCTACTTGGCCGAGCTCTTGGGAAAACCCTGGCATGAGCAAATTCAAGATATGTGGCCCGTGAGCTGTCAGATCCCACAGCACACTGGTTCCTAGCCTGCTCCAGGATGGGGTAAAGCCCGTTAGCTCAGCCTGTGACACAGGCTGTTTTCCCTCGTTCTTGCAAGCTGGGGCAGGTGGAGGGCACGGGCTCACGTAGCGTCAGCAGCTCAGCTGATGGATGGCAACTCATGCCGTAGTAGCATGGCACGCTGATCCCTACCATGAAAAGCGGCATCCTGTATTTAATAGGCATGAAAGGTTTTCAACTGGGTTTTGCAGGAAAAGCAAAAGCAGGCTTATAGCATTCCTCTGCCTGCCTGTATGTGATGGAGTAGTCGTGGACACGAGATGGCCAAACTGAAGGGACTTACATGTGAAAGGGATTTTCTCCGTAGTGGCTGTCATCCTGCCGGATGCCCGGGGTAGCACGCTCTGCTCCCAGTACCTTAAAGGGAAGGAACTGGAGAGCAAGAAGCAAAGTCCTTTCAAATCAAAGGGAGCCTGCTCTGAATCCTGAGGTTTGCATGTCACAGAACAAGTTCTCTGTTCAACCGGGGCATCCTGCTGAGTCTTTTAGCCCTCTTCACAGAACGACTGTGGCATATAGGTCGCATCCTCCCGCAGTGAACGTGTTTGTGCATTCCCTGCCTCTCCGCAGCGGTCCTGCTTGGCGCAGGATGTGCAGACAGGGACGTGCACACAAATACACCGCTCTCCTGCTGACAGGGACCTGGCGTCTCCAGCAGCCACCGTTCAGGCTTGACCCGCCTGCTGCTAGACAAGCCAACTGGCTGGAGAGAGGAGCTTTTGATTTTCATTTTTCATTACTTTTGGCAGATGCAGCAATGCCAGTTAAATCGTGGGGTGCGAGGTATTTGCTATAGGTATGCAACAGAATGAAGGAGAGGGAAAGAGAAAAGCAGACTTCATGTTCTTGTTTTTATACTCTGGAATAATTTGATATTAAAAAACTTAGCCAGGTTGTTGATGACCCCTCAGAGCCACTAAGAAGGACCCTTATTAGCAATCTGTGCTCTCCCTGTTGGACAGTGAGGACTTATGTTTGTATGCTAATGGCTTTCCACTGTGGAAGATCCCTACCCCTGTGGAGCAGATGGTTAAAGGCAGAAGAGACCTTTGGGGTGGCCTCAGCCTCCCACTAGTTATCATCAAAGCAGCAAATATTCTGACTGGGGGCCCCATGAATCAAAACCAAAATGGTCCCGGCGTTCCAATGTAAGAATTGCTGCAGCTTTGCTCCATCCTGCTCCTTTCTCTTAGTATGGCAATAGGAGATTCAGGGAGCAAGCCTGCAGCAAGAAAACAGTATTATAAGGTGGTTACTGCAGGCATTAGTAAGATGCTGGAGGAGAAGAAGCACCAAAGCTAGAGAATCCTTGGAGACACACATCTGAAGCCAGTTTGCTTTCTTCCTGAGGGCAGGAATAAAAGCTGACTCCGACACAATGAAGGCACATGAGCGGGATGTTCTTGCCATCACGGGGCAGGGGGTGAAACCAGCAACTCTGTGCTGCCAGACCTGCAGGAGTCCCTCACTTACTCTTTAGTTTAAGGCACTGCAGATGTGGGGTCTTGCTGGTCTTTCTGTGATGCCAGCAGACAAACTGGGTTGGGAGAGGCTGTTACTAGTGCTCAGGCAGGTGACTCGCTCCTCGGCAGCAGCTTTTCCGGAGAGCTCCCTTCATCTATCCCCAACTTTCTGCCCTACTCACTGTGCAGCAGAAGGATGAGCAAAGCCTTTCCAGCTCACTCTGGCTGCTGCTGGGCTCCTTTTAGCTGCCCACCCCTGGGAAGGTAGTGCTGCTGCCTGGATATCATCTATACACCCACGTCCCATCTCTGCAGAGAGCTCTTTTCCTGCTGAAACACTCAGCATAGTAATGCAAGATAGCGCACCTTCCAGTCTTCAGGCAGCCTGTGCCCATTTAAAAGGGTGGAGATAATGTCCACAAAACGCAAAAGCAGGGTTGCTGTTTGGATAGAAGAAAGAAAGGGTGACCCAGGAGCAGAGGGGCAACAAGAGGAGCAGAAATGAGTAACAGGAGATCAAAGGGGAAGAAGTCTACAGGGGAAGAGCAAGGGGTGAGATAAAGCCCTTTGATAGACTCCCCACACATGCAAGCCCTGCACCATTGAAACACAGGACCATCTGCCTTGGAGTACTGTAGTTACAGGAGGGAGGAACTTTTGTACACAAGAGCTTAGGGGCTGGTGTCTGCTGGCATGACAGCACTGGGATGTGTTATTGCTGGAGAACATGGAGTTCTTGTCTTGCAGATGCTGAGTCATAGGAAAGAGAGAGCAGTCATTTCAGGGTGTTGACAGCTTAATACAAGGTTAGACCTTCCATTTCCATGCCAACAGCAATGGTGAGAAATACAAATGAGTTGTTCCAGGTCAGCTGATGAACTTTCCCCACAGTGAAAAATGAGATCTTGTTGAGTCCTCCTCTACTGAGAACGGAGTTGAATCAAGAGATGAGTGTGTCCTCCCATTTCTTCAGCCTGTGCAGAGGTGTTACTGGCATTAGGAGATGCTGGTGGGTGTCTGAGTAGGATGCCTGTCTTACAGCACTTTTTTTTCCCCTTATTCATTCTTTCCCCATCCAAGGTTGGGTTTGGGGATGAGGCATGGAGGATGGGGAATATCTTCTTTTTACTGCGGTGATCACACCACCTAATGCCGTTTCCAGGTCTCCCCCACGGTACCAGCAGCCTAGCCAAGAAAAATTTCCTTCGTATCTCCCTTCTAGCCTAGATGCTTTGCAAGGTACCAAAGGCAGCTTCAGGTTTGCGTCCAGCAGCAGGCACAAAATACCCCATGGGTCCAGACCATCTCTTCTCAGGATGGTCACTACTCCGCAGGAGTTTGTTCACTTGAGGCCATCCCAGCCCCAACAAGAGGAGCAGCTTCCTCAGAAAGGGTCACGTTTATGAAGAAGCAACATGTGCTGGTTACTGAAAAGTGATTAAAAATTGAATGCATAATGACCAGTATTGGAGCCAAATGAGAATTTATGCACCAAAGTTTTGTTGATTTGTTAAGACTCTGTGTGTGTGTATATATATATATATATATATAGTATGCATTTCCAAAAAGAGTTGTTTTAAGAAATTTCTTATCTCAGAAGGTTTTCAAAAACATTTTGAAAAGGTTGGAGCATCCCATATCAATACATTTTCAAGCAGAACAAAACCATTCCCTTTTTTCGATCTGAACAAAATTTTTCAGCTGAAAGGTTTAGTTAATGTATATATGGAGAAAACACAAAGAAAACCTCAAAAGCAATGTGAAATATTTCAAAACTATCTATATGAAGTGCTTAAATTAATTTCCATGATTTTTAAAAAATTATGATAGCACACATATTTTTTTACACTGTTTTCTGCCCTTGGTCAGAAAGAAATGTCACTTTTCATGCTCATTCCCTTGCCTGTATCGCTGTTTAATCTTGAATGCAGTTTGAATAGTTTTTAAATTGTTAAAAGATCTCCTCCTTCTTCTTTTCTTCTCCTCTAGAGCTTTTAAAACCTTCCTCCTGAGTTTCTATCTTCTGTAATGTCACTGTTGTATTTTTCCTGGGACTTTGGTCAATATTTTTTTGCCATGCAAATATAGGACCATGCAAATGTAAAAGCAGCGATAACATTTAAAAAAATGGAGGAGAGAAGAGAAAGAGAGAGAAAAAGAATTAAATTTTGTTTTAAAATAAGTATGTCTATCAGAAAGGTAAAAATCCACTGCCTTATTCCCATACTTGTTACCAGCTTAGAGGTTTCTGGTAAAAATTGGAATAGAAATCTGAGCAGAAAGCTTAAGGGAACCAAGTTCACATTGCTTTTTGTGTACTTCAGACAAGAATAAACAGATTTTTTTTTATCAAACTGTGGTGACTTTAGCTCTTACACTGAAGAGGTGCAATTTTTATGTCAGCAAAATCAACAGTCCTTTGTTAAATAAATATAGGAATAGCATATTAACATATTAGCATAATGGATTAACTGAGCGTATCACCCTGCATTATAAACCAATGATGCTGAACCCTCCTAAGAATAGACAAAAATTCTGGGTCAGACCAGAGGTCCATCCAACCCAATAACCTGCTTCTGATGGTGGCATAAGCAGATATGAGGAAAGGAGCATATACTTCTGTAATACTTTCATGATGTTGTTCCCAAGTAATATCCATGATATGTGCATTAGTAAAATTTCAATGATGAATTCAGAAATACAGCTTCTAATAAAATTTCCCCTTTGAGACAGTCCCTTGAAAGAAAACACTTTGCTGCTGAGTTCAAAAAAGGATTAAAAAAAAACAGTTTCATATCTCTGGTGTCAGAGGTAGCAGTATATGGAGATGACAGAGTCCTTTATGATCTTCTTCAATATTTTGCAGGGAATCAAGCATAAAAAAAAGTATGTGCAATTAAATCAAATGTTTTACTTGACCAAACCAAGACATTTTGTTTTATGTAGGGAGGAGATGTTAATCATTTTAATCAGAAGGGAAAGGTAACACATCAAATGATTAAAATCAGAGCAAGACACCTAAGTGTCTGCCAGAAAGAGTTACTTTTGCCCTGGGTGATTCGCTCTGTCACTGCTCACAGGGGATCCCAGAGCTTTGAGACACCTGAAACAAGACTTTTATGACACCCTGCTGGGTTTGCTGCTGTCATCTGGGCTTGGAGCCAAAGTCAGGAGACAGGAAAGTGTGGACTACGAGAGTATGGAGCTGCTGCTGGCGTTGGGGAATGGCGGTGGGTAGAAAGAGAAGGGACTGAAGCTTGGGTCCTGCTTTTTTCCTTGGTCACAAGTGGCTGGGCTCTGTGGGGCCATGCCTGGCACTTCTTACTTGCCCTTGGGAAAGCAGACCATCAGTGGTTTGCAGGAATTTAATTTATGGCTCACTGCTATTTAGCTATCTTGCAGCTCTTATCATGTGCGAGGGCATTTCCAATGCAATCAATAGCAAATCGAGGCTAGGCATTTCCTTGCTGGTACCATACACACCTAACCCGTACACTAGGGAAATTTGCAGCTTGTGTTAATCTTTTGTGGCCTTTGTAATTGTCTGTCTGCCTGTCCATCTGTCCATCAGCCCTCACTGATAACTTTTCAATTCTTTGGCCAGTTTTGCTCATCAAGTGAGCAGAGCAATAGGGCTTCCATAGATGATGAAGTCCTTTCACTGTCCAGATATGCAAGGGGGAAGGTGTTTTCTGTGTAGACAGTCTCTGAAGCCTTTGTGATTTAGTTACATTTCTTTCTGATTGCTGTTAAAATGAAAGAAGTTTAGTGGCATAGGGATACCTTTCAGGAACCTGAGTTTGCTGCAGCTTCTGCCTTTCCTTGCAGGATCACCCCACTTCTCCCTCCCTGCCTCTGTTTCCCTGTTTTAACATGAAGGTGGCTTGGCTGATTTAAGAATCTGAATAAAAACTGGGTGATATTCTTCAATTTAAATCAAACCAAGGGGCCAGAGTGAAGAATGGAGAGGTTGGAGAGGCATTGGTTAATGCCAACAAGTGACCCAAGCTCCGTGCAGCAGCATGCTCTGTCTCTGCTCATCTGGAGCACTCCCCAGCACAACCAAGGCTAGACTTCCAAATCTCCTTGATATCAAGCCTTACCATCTACCTACTGAGATGCAAATCCTCAGCCACCACAGGTCAGAGAACCTGACCTTGGTGGGTGGGTACTAGTGATAAAATAGCATTTTCCAGTGAGAAGTATGTAAAAGACACAGATGTCTCTCCAGAGGATCTTACAAGCTCAGAAAAACTGTAATTTTGAGCCCTGTTCTGTAGCCACATTGGGTCAATATGAATCGTTCAGTGCCTCCAAACAGCTGAGAACCTGGTGTACTGGCATTGGCAGGAAACTTTCATTCAATTTGGCCTCATTCCTGGCCACATGGAAATTAAAGGCAACCCCCTGATGTTTTATTCAGATGGTACTCAAAGGGGGCTATATCCCCACTGAAGTTATTCTCCTTGCAAGAGTGCTGCAGGACCATCAGGCTCTTAATTACTTGCTGTTGTCTCCAGTTGTAAAGCAAATCCACTAAACTTTCTGGCATACTGAAAAGATGGTATGTGAAAACACACACAGCCTGTGACTCTGCTTGCCCCCAAGATTTTTTCTGTTGCATTAAATGTGCTGGGAACTCAAGAAGAATTTTCTCCCAGCATGTGCTTGTCAGGCATTTTCCTCATATCCCACTCAACACAATCCATGGAGCGCCTCAGAGAAGCAGGGTTCTTGCTTCATATTAATCACCCCTTTGGTCACGCAGTCCCTTGTGTCTGTCTGCTAAAGCCAGTTGCATCACTTATGTTGCCTCTCCAGCAGAGGAGGAGAAAAGAGCATTAAGGTTTAAAGAGAACAAAGAAGTGATGCGAGAAGAAATACAGTTTGGGGGTTTTGTTCCCAGCTGTGTTGGTTTTGTGGGCTCCAAGAAAGTAGAAGGAATGGAAAGGGGAGAAAGGGTCTCACATGAAAGAGGTAATCTTCATAATTTTGATCTTTGGTGACCCTGTGGTGTGCCTGAAGTACCCTATCAAAAAGTTGAGTTCATTCAAGGTAAGCATGCCCCTTGAAGGAAGAGGATTATGTTATCTCACATTCAGTGTCAGATACTGCAGAGTCCACAGTGCCTGATAACTTCTTACCCTATTAGTTAACATATCAAATGTCAAAATGTTTCTCAGAAATAGCTTGAGTTGGGTCTCCTGCCTAGAAAGATGCCACCACAGCATCCGTGGGGATCAGAGGAATTGCAGAGTTTGCAGGTTGGTCTGGCAAATGGAACCCCAAGGAACAATTCTTCAGAGACACTTCCATATAACTGATGTTGTACCCACCCCATGTGCTGGGACAAAAAAACTGTCCTAAGGAAACCAGACTCTGCCAACAACAGATCAGAAAGAGCTACTCTGAATGTCCTCAACGCATGCAATTAGGAGTAGATAAAGAACAGTGTAACACAGAATACATGTAGAGAAATCATGGGTGAATACAAAGCTGAGAAAGCTACTGATATCAACAAATGAGTGAATTTTACCTCAAGAGTTAATCTTATCTCAAAAATCACTAATGGCCTGGTAGATAGGAGATTGTGTAATTCACTGAAGCCCCAGAGATACAGTTTCAACTCAAACAGGGGCACCTGCAGGTGTGAAAATTGAGAGTTCAGAACTCGAGGAACTCGTTCTGATGAAATCTCTTCCTGTCAGGAGGAGAAACCACACCAGAGACACTTTCAAACCAGCACAGCTTGTGACTCTCTTTCCCCATTCTTGTCCTCCCCAAAACGTGGCTCATGGTGGCCAAGGAAGAAACCCCCATCACCTCCCTGTCCCACCACCCCTTTCTTGTCTGTTCCCAGGGCAGGAGGTGGGGGTTCAGGGCTGAGATCCTCTCCGGCAGCACTGGGCAGCATTTTCTACCCTTTCTTCTGCTGTGTGACTCATGTTGGAGGGAAGAGAGACCAGGGCCACCGCAGTGAGTATAAAGTACCCACTGACATAGTCTTCCTCCCATCACAAATGAGGAGGAGGACCAGAGGCAGATAGAAGGAACCAGAGCAAAACAAAGATGGGTCACACCAAATGGCACAGAGCTGGTGCCTTACCATGTTCCTCTTGCTTGGTACTGTGGACATTTTGAATTGCAGCCGTACCGCATAATGGCCGGCTCATATACCCCAAGAGATAGCAAATTGGGCCAAAATGATGAGCCCCCAACTTGGAGCTGGGGGTTGATGCCACCGCTCCACATGAGACACATACCCACATGGCTTGGTGTGGGGTCATGTGGCCCTCCTCATGGACAGAGAAGGTCCCATCCATGAGGGCTGAGATCCACAGCTTCCCAGGTTGGGACCACGCTCTCCACCTTGATAAAAATGGAGTTGCAGTGTCACAGAGCAATAGGGTTGGATATGGACAGAGGGAATCCACTCTCTACACCAACCTTACATAACAAGATAGAGGTAGAAAGATATGAATGTAGCTTTTTCCAAAACCTACCTCCAGCAGGTCCTTAAGTAGAGCCTTAACAGAGTCATCACAGGGCTTTAAAAGCCCCGCTTTTGCCTGTGAAACAGAGAGAGGAATTTCTTCAAGCATATTTGTGTATAAACAAATTGACAGTTGAATAACACCTTGCGCAATTTTGTACAACTGTCAAGTCTTCACAAAATCACAGAATCACAGAGTGGTTGAAGTTGGAAGTGACCTCTGGAGGTCATCTAGCCCATCCTCCCTGCTCAAGCAGGGTCAGGTAGAGCAAGTTGCTCAGGACCACGTCCAGTGGGGTTTTGAATATCTTTGAGGATTGAGACTCCACTCTTGGTGACCTCTGTGGCTGACCACACACCATATGCAATATCAAGAGACTCTAACAGTCCTGAGATGCAGACTCATCTGTGGCACTGTCCAATCCTTCCCAATACAGATCCTGCCACATGTGTAGGGGCACCAGGGGCAAAAAGTACCTTGTGATGTCCCCTGAGCTGAGGGCAACTCCTTGCCACTCACAAAATGGAATCTGAAAAATAAGAATCACTTCCAGATTTCCCTTCCTGAGTTATGCTCACATTTAAACTCCGTGTCTTCAAACAAAGATGAAACAAACAGCCATCTAAATGGGAAAAATAAAGGAGCCCCTTGGGACTGAATTGGTCACTAACAATTGGTTGATAAACTTAAGTGGTACCTAGGTACCAACCTATAGGCAGATCATGTATATGTCTATGTATGTGGACACAAATCCATGTCAGCTGTGTGTAAGTCTGTGTGGGCACATGTCTGTGTGTGTGTAAACTGAACTAGGCTTCACTACATGTCACCTTTCCCAAATTTTCTTCTCTTTCATCACAAAATGGCAACATCTGCTTAAGGGCTAGAAGCAAAGCAGAAGGGGCAAATCATCTTCTTTACCATAAACTTTCAAATTCCTGTATATGCCAGAAAAACAGAATTGCCCTCGTACCGAAGGCTGAGGTCTCATTCTCTCAAGTGCAATCAAATGAACTGCTGTTGCTGTGGAGCTTGTCTAAAAACATCTCTCTGCATTCTGCTCATTCAGGCCTTTTACGCCTGCTGTTCTCATTATTATGCTCTTGTTTTTCCAAGTGTCAAAATCTCATTCGGACATTTATAGTTTTATCTGCACTTGAATACACAATCAAACACCACAGGCAGCATCAGCCAGGGGCTGAATCACATCCTCGCCTACGTCATATTTTCAAATTCCAGCAGAAAACACTGATACCAAAATGATCCAATGGCTGAAACTCAGATGTTATGAAAGTTGATCATGCAGAAGAAGCAGACTCATGCTGGTCTCCATTTACACCCTCTTCTCCTCATTCACACTCTCTCCTCCTGAGCCTTTCATGGATTTCCAGGAATAAATGTTGCCCCCAGTACCTCCCCTTCCACCAACACAGCATCATTTAATTTGGTGGCAGTAGAAATCCCGTTATTCAGGCCACTTGTTTTCACCTGCCGCATCGTCGTTCAGGAGCTTGGTAGGATTTTGTTAAGGCTGGAAGTTCATATGCTGTTGCAGGACAAAGAAAGTGATGCTCACAAAGAAGGAAATGCCACTTGGAGGGCTGGATGGACAAAGGTTAGGTTAAACTACACACAGACTTGAAGTGCAATACAAGAGACTACTCCAGACACAGGATGGCCACCAGCCTGTCCTTTCTCACTGCCTTCACACAGGTGGCTGTTCCTAACTCCGCCGTGACGAGCCTGTTGTTTCTTTCACCGCCTTGCTGAGCAGTCGTGGTGAGGAAGGGGGTGAGGCAGGTCAGAGGGGCTGCTGATGGGAAGCAGCAAGTGGCCGCTGCGATGGACTCACATTGCACACTGCTATGCTCTGGCCACTGAGGGCACAAGCTTATTTGCTAGAATGAGGATTCATTGTCGAAAGAAATCCTTCAGGGATAAGATTACACACTGGATTTTGTTTCGTCACTCTGAGGTGCCGCAGAGCACTTAGGACATCTGGCAAGAGCCCCAAGCAAAGCAACAGCAGCGGTTGCATGTGCCAGTTTATCCCCTCTCTGTGTGTTAATGAAACTCTGGTGACATCCCTGTAACATCCTTTTGTCGCTGCTACCCAAATACTCATAGTATCTCAGCATTGCCCCAGGGGAAGTTCCATGTGCGTTAAGCATTCACTGTCTCATGGTCCTTATCAGCCATCCCAACTGGATCTCAGTGCTACCGGACAGTGACAGAGCAGGATATGGTCAAGACCTTACGCTTTTTATCTTCTAAATGTTCAGGGTGGGGTTGATCCCTCACTGAAAGAAAGACATCAATCCCAAGCAAGTTATCTAGTCTCTACCTATCAACGCTGGAGTATGGATGGGAATTTCCCAAAGATGATCCAGCAATTGGTTTTAGACGCTGCAGTCCGAAGGCCAGATTAGACTAGGTTGGATGCCTTCCTTTGAAGAGGAAAAGAAACTTAAGCATCAGTAGAGATTAAGTCCAGCATTGAGTCTAGGAGGTTTGTGTATCTGTTTAGAAGTGCCTGCATTTCAGGTGATGCCTGCTCCCCAGTGTTTCCACAGTAAGTTCCAGACAGAGAACGTCTGCTTGAGACTCATGTCCATTTCCTGGGCCAACTTCCCAGCAGAAATGATGGAAACCTCCAGAAGAGCTCTTCGGTACCCGAAAGGCAAGTTGCCACAGGCCAAAGTTTCTATTATACTATGGGCATAATGGAATTTGCAAATGCCTGACAGAGCAAAGAACCATTTGCCATTTTAGTTCACCATTTCTGCCCATGAAGCTGTTTGACGGGACTCCATAGTCCCTTTGATGCTCTCCTTGGGACTGAAAACTCTCCTGCCATGTCCCAAGCCCTATGCCAGGTGTCTGCCAGCCCCATGCTTTCCCCTGCTGACTGGCACCTCCCTGCTGTCATTCATGGTCCAGAGGCAAATCCTGACTTCACCCTTTTCCCCATCTGTACCTTTAGCAAAGACTCCAGAGTCTTCCTCACTGTCAGTGAAAATATGTGGTGTAAGCCTGAAGGTGGAAGATATTGCCCAGAAATTTGAGATCAACAGAAGTACAAGTTGGGCAAGTTAAAAACAGTAGCCAGAGCTTTTGACTAGAGGAAAGATAGAAGAAGTAAGCATTTTCTGTATGAATTACTCCTCATTCTGTGCCATTTTTTTTGCACGCCACTTGAAGAAGTAAGGCTCAGGGTCTGGCCAGTGGCTGCATGGAGCCTGTGCATCCCTGTTGGCTATTTCTTCCCGTGAAATGGGAAGAAATCTTCCCATCACCTGACCAAAGGGGTCAGGATACCCTCTTCTCTTCCTGCGTGGAGCCATTTCTGCTCTCCAGCCTCAGGGAGATGAGGCAGGATTAATAATTGTGATCAATGTGTTTCTTGTTTCCAGATACAGCGTACCAGAAGGTATTTTGTGAGTATGATATATGAGTCACTGTGGGATGCAGCAGAATTTTTTGGCCTTGCAGCTGTGGAGGTACAGTATTCATCTTCTCTCAGCCTATAAAACATGCAGCCCAGAGACATGATGAATATGTTTTGCAGAAGCTCAAGTGGAAACTCCAGGGAAGTTCCTTGAAAGTGTTTCTAAACAACAAGACATTCATTTTGTTAGCTAAACAAAGTAAGATAAACCTTCCAGATCTCCTTAGCCCTTCTTCCCCTGCCCCTCCTCACTTTCCTGGCATGCTTCTGGAGCCTCTAAAGAAAGGATTGATTGCAGGCTGCTGTTTGCTTAAGCTCCTGTTTTCAGCTTTGGAGTACCCAGCCTTCATCACAACCTGTGCCAGTAGCTGGCAAGTTGATAGTCATGTCTGGGCATCCAGAGGACACAGACCAAGGGAAAACCAAGAGGCAGGGGTAGTCCAGAGACACAAACCCTTTGTAAGAAAAGTATCTCATCTTCTGGCTGTGCGGTGAGGGAACTTGCCCGGTGCTATGCAATGAATTATCCCCCACTCATAATTCATCCCATGTCTTGCACTTGTCCCCTGCTCTGTTTATCAAACCTGTTGGTCCTGCTGCTGCCCAAAGACTGTATTAAATTGGTTCATCAATCATCTGGCTGCCAGCCACAATCTTGCCAGGGAAGGGAAGAAGCGAATGGGTAGAAGTACCGTAAAGCTCCACAGATAATATAATTCCGATTAAGAAAAGTGCTTACTTCTGCAGCCACTTTTAAGCCCATTAGAATAGCTGTTTGTATTCCTTACTACTTAAATTAAGGCACTTAGCTTGACAAGGTTGTAGTGAATAAAGCTCTTTGTTAGTAGGGCATTTGGATCTTTATTTTTGCACCAGTCCTGTCTGCGTTACCCTCCAGAGTCAAGCATGATAGGCCAGTTAATACCAGCTAAGTATTCAGCCCAGTAATATTCATAGATGGGGCTTTGCTTTTCAGGGCAAAGAAGTAACAAAAGCAAATATTGCTTTTGCAAGTTCAGAGCTGAGTCTGCGAAGAGGAGCTCACAGAAATCCATTTCCAGGCTGGATATGAATGTCTGGACAAACAGTGCCTTTGGACCATTTGGCACATCAGCCCCAGGGGCTTGGCAAGGTGTTACCCCATCCCCACCTCTAGTTGAGCAGAAATACTGGATGGATGCAGGGATTTGTCATCTCAGGCAAGGCTTCTGCATAGACTGGGGCACCTGGGGCACCCAGGGCTGCACAGAGCATGTCCATCACAGGCACTGTGGGCATCCAGGCTGGGGCTGTTTAGAGAAAGTGGAGACAACATCACACTGACACATCCTGCCTTGCACTAGTTTGCAGACTAGCACACCATAAAGGTGACCTCATTTTTATCCAAAATTTGGTGGGGTATTTTCCTTACTCAATATTTTTATCTGCAATACTTTTTTTTTTTTTAATTAGCTAAAATAGGTTTTTTTTTTCCTAAAGAATTTTAACCGCAGTGGCATTGTGAAAACATTTGTTGTTTGACCTAAAAACATGTGTCAAAAATGAAGACTGAGTTTGCTTCGATGTCTGAGGTCCCAGTGCTGTGGCTGGCAGCAATTACCAGGGGTCCGTAACAGATACCGCTCTCTGTACGTGTACCTATTTTGGCTCTGGAGACTTGAATCGTGGCGTCTGCTTGTCTGTCTGCGGTGTTTGATTGTGGGCTTACGTGACCAGTCTCTCTAAGTAGACAAGTTTTATCTTTCAGCTAACAGTAGCCAAGGTACAGACACTAAGAAGACAAGTGAACAGCCTGACCACTATCTGCATTTAGAAGTCTTGGCTTCTTTTGGGGTTTAATGACCATTTTTTTCACCTTTTCTACCACATCAAGGAAAAGCTGGTGAGACTGAGTCTGACTGGGCTCTCTGATCTACACAAGACATTTCTTGTCCTCATTTCTTACATGGTGCTTGCTAGAGCACAGGCATCCCTGGCGTGGAAGCTCCCAAACAGTGTCGCTTCTCTGGGTCAGACATCAAATGGGCTGGGTCATAAGCTGTTGGATGGGTACCAAAACCAAGGGACTTCCTCAAAGTGCACAGAGATACCAAAGATCTGATCCCTGTTTAAAAAAAAAAATTCAAGAAAAAATGCTTATTAGTTGCCAGATGCTAACCTATTAAAATTGTCCTCAGTTGCATTTTGTGTAATAACTATTTTCCAGATCTGTTTAGCTTAAGCCTGCAGAAGTCTTGTAATTTGCATATAGTGACACCGGGGAGTAATGGGATGGTTTTACTAATTAGGGAACAGCAACAAAGAATTTTCTTAGGGCTAAGGAAATCCTTTCAGACTAGTCTTACACTGATGGAGGATGGTTTCTATGTTGATGATTTCTCCATCTCAATGGAAACCTTTCTGAATGGAATAAAGGCGGAATATAAGATTGTCTTTCCCACGTGCACTTACCAATGCACTCTATGTTCAGAATTCAATATAGGAGGGATTTGATTTTGCTAAGTCACAAACTATGCATTAGGTTAAAAGGAAAAACAAACACACTTGGATTAGGTAATTTGTCAGAAACTGGAACTTCTGTGAAAGCGCAGGCCTGTTCCCCAAGCAAAGGAGCTGCAAAATTCAGCAACTCTATGGCAGCATGCGACTAATACAAGACACCTGGCTTTGGTTGGGCTGAACATTTTAACAAGAAGCTGGATTTGCACCATAAATCCAATCCTTTCACAAAGGCCAGGTCTGTCCTCAAAGAGCTCATCAAGAAAAAAAGCTGTTCTTCGTGATCAGCTTTGTCGCTAGGTTAAGATCCTATCAGAAAAAAGGCTATTAGTGCTTGACAAATCAGCCTTCTGAATCCCTTTGGGTCACTCAACACATCATATTGGGTAGATCCGACCTCTTATTGAATCCAATCAAGACATACTGTCAAGATTTCAGATTATTTGACATTTTGGTTAATGGTTTCTTTTCCCTTTGAGTTTCCATCTATTTTTAAAGTGAAAAAAATACTGTTTTGAAATGGTACAAAGTTCCATTTAAAAGAGGTCAACCCCAAATGTTGCAGAATTTTCCATAACATAACACGACATTTCAGAAATGTCAAATTGAAATGTTCCAACATTTTCAAATTTTCGCTCTGTTTGGGGGGGAGTTGAAACTGTTTACCTCGGTTTATCCAAAAGCTCAAATAGCTTCAGTGCTGTGCATTTACCTTCACCTGACAAATCTGACCTAACTTCAGTGAATAGGAGCGTCTCTGTTCAAGCCTTTTATTAAGGCTGTGATGGACAGCAGGTGCTTGAAGAAAATCTTTGAGGAGGGCTGAATGACCAACTCTTTCTAAAGCTTTCTCTGCTTTTCTTGCCAAGACTTTTAAGCGACCCTAACAAATATGTCCATGATCCACAAAGCCCCTGGCATTTTTCCAGAAAGGGCTCTTCTTTTGAGTGTTTGGAGGTCCCAGACAAGAAGCTCATTAAATCCCTGGTCACCTTGCTGAGAGACCTGGCCGGACATCCTTTGCAAAGTGAGTAGGATGTCTTTTTCCATCTAAACGAATGGACGTGACACTAGGTGTAAACCTGGGAGTTGTTTATATGTTGCTGTTTTGAAATGATCATTTTCCTCCCGCCTGCAGCCTAGTCTCTTTTCTTTTTTAATATGTATTGTTTGACATTTTTTCTGCCTGAAACATTTATAAGGCATTATGCTTAAAAAATTAGGTTGATGAATGAGAAGAGACGGTTCTCCTAATAAAGTCATTGACAGAAAGGCCAGAAGCCTTTTTTTAAAGCGTGGAAGCTTGTCATTTGGCTGCTGTAAATTGTTCTGAGTAGCAAGATAGTAAAAAAAAAAGACAAAAATAGAGCAATAGATGACACTGAAGCAGAAAGCCTCCCAGCAAATACAGCATTTGTGGAGAAACACAATTAAAGCATTACTAATTCCTCACTCATTTTAATGAGGGAACAAAGACTGTCTCAGAACTTATGCAGCTCATATGCTTCTACAAGACCTTTTTTGCAGGTGACAGATCTGTTACTGCCTGCCAGGTGACCCTGCTGATATCACGCCACGGTCTATAAAGATGATGTCGTCCTTTCATCACGCTGCAAGACTGAGACCCACTGAAAATGGCATTAGTTGGTCTTGTCAATGGGTAGATCAGTCCTGGCCAATTTTAGCTTTCCTTTGCCTGTTTTGAGCAGGGATTTTGCTTTTGTCTTGGGTCCTGGACTCAAAGGCATCTGGAAGGGTGTGTTAGAAGAACTGGTATCTGAATACTTCTCAAACTCCAGATGTAGCTCTCTGCAGTGGCCATCCAGTTGATGTGAGTGTGACTGTGGGATCATTACAGGAGACAATCCCCAGTCGGCTGTGATTCTGCTTTCTGTGTTCATTATTGACAGCTGTACTAACAAGCTGTAATTTTGTGAGGCTGATTGTGCTCAAGCCAAAATGCCTGACAAATAACTTTGGGAACTCCAGCTGATCAAGTTGAACTCAAGGCACCTGCTTGACTACTCAAAGCTACACAGAAGATGTGATAAAATTACCAGAGCTTTGGATTAGTCTTCTGAGCCACTGGGAACCATAGCAAGAGTCTCAATGGCCGCTTTAACACCATCAAAATAGAAACTTCTTTTCCAGCTGACACATTGAGCTGAATGCACCACCCCCAAGAGAGAAGAACGTGGCTCTAACACCAATGGCCCCACTTCAGAGTAGCACTTAAGCATGCCCATGATCCCTTTGGTAATCAAGGGAACCGCCCTGCTTGGATGCCTAAGTGTTCATCTGAATCAAGGCTAAAAGAGTGTCTACTAGCTCTGGTTTCCGAGGTGTTTGTCCTGCACTAAAGCTAAGGCCTAAAGTGGATGCAAGGTAACTGGTGGTACCTGGCCTCTCCATGGTCGTGAACCTAGGCTAGTCGTTCCACTTAGTCAGTATGCTCAAAAGCACTGCACTGGAAGGGAAAATTCAGCCCCTCTTGTCCTTGTCAAGGTAAGAACAGACCAACCATTTCAGCTGACTTGAAAGAACGTTTTTGTGCAAGTGGCACTTTTAGAGGGCTTCTCCCTTGTTACCTTTCCCAGCCAGGCTGGAACCCAGCCATCTCACAGAAGCAGGATCGTAGCTGTGTCTGGAGGGGATGTGGCAGACCCTTGACTCACAGCCCATCTGTCCATGCTCTCAGGGGAGGCTGAGCCATCTCAGAAGTCATTGTGATGCATAGTATTAAATCCTAGGATATGTTTAAGCTTAAAGGCACTTAAAAGTACCACTTGAGAGGCCATTGGTTCCATCATCATCCTAACTGCACAAATAACCTCATTCGACTAAAAAAGTGTCTGATTCCCAGCCAGTTTACTGTCATATCCCAGGATCACGTTTCAGCCAAGAAATGAGCATCACACCTTCATTTCCAGGTGAAACAAATAAATGTATTGCATTGTTGTTGTTGTTGTATATCTTGCAGACAAACAAAGCAGTAGCCAAGGGGGACTTCCACCACGCAAGCTCCAGCTCCCGGCGAGCACTCTTCCTGGCTGTCCTGTCCATCACAATCGGAACTGGCATCTACGTTGGGGTGGCCGTGGCTCTTATTGCCTATCTGTCCAAAAACAATCATTTATGAGCCTCAGGAAAGGGGGAGAACCAGCCACCCGGCGCCTGCACTGCAGAACTCCCCAGCAGATCAGACTGCATGATTTTCCAAAAAGATCAAGAGACAAACACCTTCTGGGGGCAGGTACAGGATAAGATGGGCTTGTGCATTACTGTAGGGTGGGAAGCTGGCTGGGGTGGGGGTAGTTCCACCATTTGTGATGCACAAGTCTTGCTTCTCTTCATGAACCCCCGTACAAGAAAGAAGGAAAGAAAGAGCGAAAGAGAGAAAGAAAGAAAAAGAAAAAAGAAAAAGAAATAAATAAAAGGAAGGAAGTTGGGGGAGGTCTGGAGAGGGGTGTTTTGCCTTTGCCTTCTTTGCAATATGGTGTTTACAAGCAACTGGCAAACTGAGCTGTTCTCTTAATACCTTCTTGGTGACCTGAACTTTGCAGCCAGCATGAGCTTGTGCTTAGTTTGCTTGTTAAGCACGGCACTGAGATCTGGGAAAGCATGGACAGTGGCTGGTTCTCTGAAAGAGCAATATAACAACAGGAGGAAGAATATGTTTTCTTTTTTTTTTTTGAACGCAGGACTCATTTGCCTAAGAGTGAAGCAGAGACCTCAGCGTAGAATGGTATTGCCTACTCTTCTTGTGTGGGTAGGTTTCCATGGAGGGGAAAAGGAAATAAAAAGTATTTTTTCTTTCCTTTCCTTGTTTTTGGATTAAGATGTGACCCACAGGTCCACCCAAAGCAGAACAGCTGAGGTTACTGCATGGCTTGGCTCCACAGACTGAGTGTGAGGTCGAAGTAGCATGGGATCTATTGTAAAATTAATTCCTCCATCCAGTCACATTGTGATAACGGCACATTCCTGTGGCATATTGCTTATCTGGGTTGCTCCACCTTACTGTGGAGACCTGCATAGCAGTCAGTGCAAGAAACCTGGGGGAAAAAATGCAAACTGAAATACTAATCAATTTTAAATTAAAAGTCGTGGTAAAGCATGGGAATTAACCAGGGGAAGGAATGCTTCATACATTTCTGGGGTCCTGCTCATACACAGAGCAGTGAAGGAGACCACTCAGATTACAAGCTCACAGCTCATCCGTGGACCAGGGACACAGCATAGCCATGGAGAGACAAGTATGTCCCTCGATAAGCAGCGCAATGGTATGTTGTAAGGGAATTGAGCGTTGTCCTTACTTCACTGACTGAAATGATACATTTATTTTCTTCTTTACTCCTTCCCCACAGTCAAGCTTTTTTTTTTTTTTTTGTCTTACAGATGTACCATTTCATCCCACCAAGGGTGTATCAGCATAGATATATATGTATCTACATATATATATATACATACAGAGAGAAACTGATCAAAATAATAAGCATTTTATTATTCACTGCCTTGTGTTTTACAAACATAATTTCTTTACCCAAGAATGTCATCAAAGACCTTTTTTTTTTCCAACTCTGTATTGTGTGTCAGCTTTGCTCTGGGACAGCTTTTTCTCCTGTTTTGGGGTTGGCATTATTTTGGTTTTAATTTAACTTTTTTTTTATTTTAGGGGGGAGGAGGACAAACACATCCAAAACTATTTTTCTGCTAGTTATACAGTTTATTAAAACACATGGTATACAGCTGCTGATGCTCCGTGTGACACTTTCTTTGGACGGATGTGAAGTGTTAGACTGAGTGAAACTTGCCCCAGTACCCCAAGTTCAGCCACCTGCAGAAGCACCCGTATGGACCATCCCATACTGTACCTGGACCCAAAAGCCTATTGCAGTCACTGACAGTATTTTTTTTTTTTTTTTCACTGATTTGTTGGGCTTCAAACTAAGCCCGGAGACTACTTCTAGTCATCTTCAGCCATTCTCAGCCACTGCTAAAGCTGAGGTCCCAGTAAATGCAGCTTTTTGGCCAAGCTGCCATATTAAGGTAAAGTCAATCTTGTGGTTCTTCCCCTTCAACCTTTTTTCTAGCAACTGCCATGGAAGCCCCTTCCATTTGAAGCAAGGCAGTGGTGACTGGGCAAGTTAGAGTTCCCCCTCTGTATTTGCCCCAGTGGGCAGTATCTGGGTTTGGGTAGGTGAGGCACAAGGGCACAATCTGCTGCCTCCTTATTCTTCCAAGAGGATGCACAGGGTTTCCAGCTATGATGCTTACAGCAGGCTCTCCAAAGCAGTGTGTCATGGCTTTAAAAACCAACCTAGGATGTGTGTTGCAGTCCTTGCCTCACTTCCCCCTGGAAATCAGGCGGCTGTGACCACTTTGGTTCACATTTGCCCCATTTCAAACTGTTCTTCCCATTCAGGAAAAAACGGGAGGTTTCTTTCTAGGTTGCTTTTAAGGGTGAAGTGTTGCTAGACTTGTCTGACTATAAGGGATCAACTTGCAGCAAAAGCCCCATGCTTTGCCAGCAGAGCTCTCGTCTCACTCAGCCCATGGGTGACATCCACGCTGGGGACCGTGGGGCTCCTGTTCTTCCATCACCACCTTGGGAGTCTTTGGGGGCCGTAGAAGCCCCATCCAAGACCCCAGACTTGAGCGCCACACGTCAACAACTAACCCGTTTGCTCAATAACTCAGATTTAAGGGTGTTTGGGTGTGGTTCATCACAAGAAAGGAGAATGATGATTGGGATTCAAGCTACCACTCCCAGGACACCGCCCTACCCCTGTGTGAAGGCCCTAAATGCCACAGCGTGCGAGATGCGCAGTGAGACCTGTGAGAACATGTTTGCTTTTGCAACACGCAAGTGCCCAGTGAGCTTGAATTTGGGCAAGGTAACACATTTCAGTTAGGGCTTGGCTTTCACCACAGGCTCCTGTGCTTTGCTCCTGATGCACAGATCAGCCCAAAGCACCATGCAGCCAAGCTGTGTAACATGCTCTTGCCTTTTGTCTGCATGATTTGGGGGGAATTAGCTCTTTCTCTCAATGCCTGAACTTCGTAGCCCATGGTATTGAAGAAGAAACTCAGATTTTCCATTTAAAAAGAAAGGAACTAATATTTCCTAGCCGTGATCTGAATTTAACCTGGAGTTCAAGAAATTAGAAAGCGAATACAGAGACTCGAAGGTCATTATACATGCCCAACAATAGTAATAATAATGTGATTTTTAAACCAATCTTGCAGTTGAGGGATCTGCCTTATGATTTTTGATGATGGTCGTGCAGACTGAATATTGACCTGAGAGGCAAAAGCCAGCTCTGGAGCTAGAAGAAACTTTCCCAGATGAGCAGCCTTAAAAATGCCGTAGAGACCCTCGCGCCTGGCCTTAAAAATAGCATCCCAAGCTGAGGAGTGCAGGCTTGCATGTCTCCAGGCTCCTCCAAGGGACAGCAAACAGGAGTAGCACTGTGGGAAAGGCCTGCCTAGCAAAAGCACTCCTGTGAGCATCACCTGGCTGAAAGTTGAGGATGTGCCTCTGTGCTGCACATGCTGGAGCAACCCACCACATGCCATGGGACTGGTACTTGGCATGGCAGTCCAGGGGGGTAAGCAGGGAACCTAAAGGGAGCTTGCAACCCAGGAAAGTAGATCTGGGCCTCATTGCAGCCCAAAGTGGGGATAAAGCTCCCATTGATAGCTTTCATGCCTTATTATGGGTCCAGTTTGCTGAATATCTGCAGCACAGGTATTTACCCAGGGCTATGTGTCAGCCAGGAGCTGAACAGGGACCTGTCTCTCTTCCTAAGGTGAGTGATGTTGGCATGGGCCACTGCAGCATCTCTGGCCGCCAGAACAGATATAATCCTCTAAAGAAAAATCTATGGCATTAAGACTAGAAAGTGCTACCGATACCAGTGCTACGGTCTGAACTTCTGCTGAGCAAGGACCTTGGAAGCTGGGTGAGACAGGTTTGCTCCTCAGTGTCAGGAAGGTTCTGATGAAGAAAGAGGAAATTTGAAGGAAATGCTGCAGAGGTAGCATTTAACTTGGGGGTTTCCTCAGCTCAGGCTTTGGTGTTGCCACATGCTGTGGTGTGGCTGAAGCAGAGGAACCGCCTCTGTGCAGGAGCATCTGGTGGAAGAGCAAGAAAGACCATGCGAGAAGGACCACGCGGGGTGTGCTGGTGCTGTCTCGCAGCTTGCAGGAGGATGCGTTTGCCTAGGAGGATTCTTTTCCTGCAAGAGTATCCTCTTCTACTCAGTCTGCAGTGGGCTGTGAGGAGCTGATAGAGCATTTCAACTGTTTCTAACCGTTGGTTCTCCAAACACTGTCCACGTCACCTCGCTGCACCCAACTGAGGAGGCAGCTATAAACTACCACCCATCTGAGAGACTGAAGCAGCCTGTTGGCAGAGACAGACTTTAGGATCTATCTTTGCTTTACCTGTGCACCTGAAACAAGATTTTTTGTAGGTTTGTGGTGTGTCCTGGGCCGGCAGCCTCAGGTCAGCACACTGGTGGGGCCATCCTGGCAGAGAGGGGCTTGACCCTCACAGGGCTGGAGGAGCAGACCGGGTGGCCTCGCAAAGATGTATGATTTCATGAGAAGTTAGTGCCCATTCACACACACACAAGGAACGTCAAACGCTTTCAGGTTCGCATGTGTACATGGCATCTCTGAAGAAAGAGAGGCTCACCCCGATCTTGGGTGTGCTATATATCTCACCATCTGCAGTGATATTCCTGGAAGATGCCAGCTGTGGAAATAAATTTTTCTATTGCATACCAATACCTCTTTCCCCATCAACTTGGGAGATGTGTAAAGTCCTGCCATCCTGATGGGCGCAGCTAGAAAGAGCTGAGAGAAACGTGGTTTGGGCTCTCATAAGGTATCTTAGAGCAAGAGGAACAGTAAGAACCAAAGGTAAAAGTGGTGCCTTGGGCTGCCTATAACCTTGTTTGATGTTGATGAAAACCTTAGGCTGGCAAAGCCAGGAAGCAGCTTTTCAAACACACATTTGAGGGGGATTTCTAGCCTTTTTCAGCAGCAGAAGGGAGGAGGGTCTGTGTGCAAATGAAATCGCAAGTCCTTGTCGCTTAAGCTGGAAACACAGCTCTGAAACTGGGCAGCCATGTGAGATTCATGTCCTTTTATTCACAAAGAACAGCCTGTGTGACCCACACTGCAGCTGAAACCATTCTACCATCTTTTGCTTTCTGAGTACTGGCTCCAAACTGCTGCAGGCCATGGGATGACAAGTGCTCCACTGGTTCAGATGTATCAAAAAATAAGCTGTCGTGTTACCTTTCCACATATAAGGTCTGTGTCAGAGAAGGTCCTGCCTGTCTTCCCCCAGCAACAATAAATCTGGCGTGAACTTCCTATTGTGTGCTCAGGCAAATTTGGCAGAAAGACCAGTATGTGCATCTGCCTTACCCAGATGACGCTGGTATTTCTGAGTGATGCCACAGTGTACAAACCTGTATGAATTGGGAAATCACAGTCAGATAGAGGAATATCTTCATAAATTGCTATAGCAATTACTCCTGCTGTTTAGAGCCATACCATTCAAGACTGGCTAGAAAATGTTGTCAGCAATTGCTGAACTATGAAAGTGCTCTGCAGACGATCATTATTCATTGTTGGCTGCTTATTGCTAACAGTTATTCTCTGTTGAGTAACCCCTGCTTTGGGAAAGGGAGGGTTGTGTGACCAGGGAGGAGAGACAGGGATCCTACATCTGCTGTGAATGATGAATTGGAAGAAGTCAGGAGGAAGTAGTGACAGGTAAAGATAGACCCTTGAAAGCTTACTTATCTATAGAGGGACACCAAGAAAATGACTCTGGGTGCTTTCCCTTTTCAAAGCAGCTTTTTGAAACTGAGTTAACTAACATACCTGTCACTCAGTTCAGCTTGAACTTGCCCCTTAAACTTACCCATTATTCAGAAGCTATTGCTCCTTTTATGTTCTCTCTAGGCTAAAAGGCAACTTTATTTTTAATAAACATCACTTTTGGGGTAGCAGAGTGCTCTTCCCTCCTGTGTTTGGACACAGGGAGATCCTGTTTAGTTTACAAAAGAGCTCTGCCATCCAGAGAGAGAGAGAGGAGAGAAGCCGGTCTCCCAAAGACTACAGCTGCCACATTGCTTCCCTCCCTTTCTGAAGTGAGACCTTCATCCCATATTGGCTCCGTCAGGAGGTGTCAAAGAAGTGGCACTGATATCTTTACCAGATGACAAGCTGTAGTGATAGCTAAGATTTACTACAAGGAAAAAAATCAAGCTGTAAAGTCCAGGGTCAGAAGGCTCCAACTTAATCATATAATGTAGGATGTCATTGTGGATTAACCTCAAAAGATGCATGGGGAGTGCTGGAGACTCACTGAGAGGAAAGAAAAAAAACCTTCTTTGTGAAAGTATCAGAGCTCAAGGGAACAGAGAGAGACTCTCAGCAAATAATGTGCTGGTTCAGAGACTAATTACACATTACATCTGCCATCTGATGGAATTTCATATCCCCCTGATACCTCCATTGATTCTCGGCACCTTCACTTGGGAATCTTCCTAGCTGAGCATTTTTTCTTGCTCTGTCAGTCTGGAATGAATTTCTCCCATCTTCCACACAACACCCACCATACGCCTAGCTTGCAAGAGCTCCCTACTGAGGCAAGAAGAAGGCATAGCAAGGCTGCCTGGGAGCATCCTTGTACACCAGGGCTGGAACAGACGGGCAGCAGACACCAGCCTGCCTGCCCATGGCAGTGGCAGTGGCAACCACTTTCTCTGGGCTTGCTGCTGTCATGCACCCTTCACAGCTTGGGAAATGCTGCAAAGGAAGTTCACAGGCAGGCAAAAACCAGTGCCTCCTCTGGAATCTGCCCTTAATTTCTTCCCATGTCAGTGCATACAACGAGGGCTGGCCGGAGGGTGTTTCTGACTTGAGGGACTTTTTAACTTGGTAACCATTTTCAACAGAACTTGACAGAGGGTGTGGATGTCTTTAGTACAATTAAGTGCCTATAAACTTTACAGTAAGGAGCAGTGCAACAGAAGAGATGTACCTGATCACTACCCAATCCCAGAGAAAGGGCACAAAGAGAGAGAGAGCGCACTGTGTATTAGACATCAGAGAACACACACTCAGGCTGCTAAAAGCCCCAACCAGCGGTGGAGCTTCTGTCAGAGTGCACAAGAGGCTGTGATACACACAGTCTGCAGGAGAACAGGTTTCATTAGACTCAGAGGTCATTACACTTGCCTGTTAGCAGCATGAGGCCACAGGGTGAAGAATTGCAGGAGGGCTGCACCTAGGAAACCTTGTTACGTGCCTGGTTCCTTCAGGGCAAGATGCGGTCCAAGTAGCCAGTCCTGGGTTCAGACAACTTCAAATCCGAGATGAGAGGCAGAGATGGAGATGGATGACAAGAACAGCGTCAGTTTTCTCAACTAAACCAATCCAGCCCTTTTCAGCATCCTGCACCAACTCTGCTTTCTGTATCAGGCCAGCGCAAAGGGTGCTTTTTGCTGGCTGCGTGGCTTTGCTGCGTTACCAACACGGTGTGGTTCCTCAGACAGACTGATCACCGCAGCCCATGGTCCCACTTCTCTTCTGCAACACAGAACACTGGGTTTTGCTTCAGACATCATGGGCAGGACTCAGTGTTGCAGAGACCGGCATCGCAGCTGTGTCAAGGGAATGAAAGCAGGAGCTGCCAACACTGTTGCAGTTTATGGTGAGGACAACATATGTCTCATATTTATTGATCGTGAGGCATCTCTGGTGACCCTGCTGCATGCAATGGTCAGAAGGTGGGTGCTACTCCTTGATGCCATCACATCTCCTTCTTTGGACATGTCCAAGTGTATTTATGGCAGGCTGCTCTAGGCATTTCAGGGTATAGCTGTCTGTGGAAGGAAGCAGAGGGGTGGGAAAGGGCTCTGGGAGGCAGATTTTATGAGGTGGGAGGCAGGAGACAATCTGTCGTCTACTACATCCAACCTACGATTGCACACAGCCACCATGCTATGTGCACGGGGAGAAAGTCACCTTCTCTTGTCCGATAACTCTACAGGGGGCTATTTTGCTGTGGTCAAAACCCTCCCTCTACAGACTTTCCTGACAGGTAACAGACTGTGCTCGTGCAAAGGTAAAGCATCTGAAGTGATGGACCAGGTGGGTTACAGTAGCCTTCCCTTCCCAACACAAGGCCAGATATTTGCATACCTCTCAGATTCAATTTGTCCTTCCAGAAAACTCAGAGGTGTTCCCCCTCTTTCAGACTCATGCCATTTCTTAGTCAGTGCCGTGTATGTACACATACAAGTGCATACATACATATACAGACACATACAGGTGTATACATACATACATACACGTACACGTACACATACATATCTCATGTATATGTATATGTGAGATACCACACAAAAAGACACAGGGAAATCAATCGACTTGTTCTCCATCAAGGAGGATGCTGCAGTGGATTTCAACAGGAAAAAAAAAAAAACCAACAATACTGATCAATAATCTTCTACAAAATGGACAACAGATCACGAGAGCTAGCCTTTGCTGCTTCCCTGCTATATGCTTTTGAGTCAGCTCTTTGCTGCTTTTTGCTCCCTGCCACCTTTGCCCAGTGCATCTTTTGCTAGCTTTGGACAGGGGCAAGCTGATGGTCATGCACAGAAGTGGTACTGACACATCCTTAGCAGCATGCTGCCCACTATTATTTTGCAGCAGAAAGGACCCGACCCCCCAGGAAGGCAGGTCTTGATCCAGCTTGGCCATGAATTTCCTCTATGTGTTTAGATAAGCCTTAATAGATTCTGTGCTGCCCTCCAGGGATTAGCAGCTCATCTGAGCTGTCTGCGAACTCTCTGGAGTCATCTGAAATCTCTAGGAATTAGAGATGGTGGTCTGCATATAGGACCATAGAATAACTCAGGTTCGCAGAGGCTTCTGAAGGTCTCCACTCTGGCGTCCTGCTCAACGCCCTGTGCTTCTGCCCTCAAACGTCTTGGTGGCCTCCACTGGACTAACTCCAGTTTGTTCCTCTGCCTCTTGTACTGGGGAGCCCCAGACTGGGAGGGATCTCACCAGGCCCGAGTAGAGGGGACTATAATCACTGTGATCACTCTAATCACTCTAACCGCTCCCCTCACACTGCTGGCTGCACTCTTTGCTGATACAGCCCGTTGGCCTTCTGTGTTGCAGGAGCACCTGCGGACTCCTGGTTATCTCCCTCACACACTTCACAAGGCTGGACCATTTTGTCCCAGAGCTAGGACGTCACATTTGCTTTCACTGACCTTCACAATGTTCATATCAATCCATTTCTCCAGCCTGTCTAGGTCCCTTTGAAAGGCTGCTCTGCCCTCCAGCATACTGCCTGCTTCCCCAACCTCTTATCTTCCACAAACCTGCTGCGTGCCCCATAGAAACCACATTTTCCCTGTGCAAATCAAAGCAAAAAGACAAGAAGCATGTTGGCTGGCCACCATTTTTGCAGGTGCTCTTCTGGAAGAAGTTGCAACTCTTCTCTTTGAATTTCCCCCAAACCAAAGGACAATTTGAGCACCCATGGGATTGTGATTGACTCACATTTAGAACTGGGGCCACATTTCTTCATTCTGTCCTAGAATTAGTTTATCCATTATATTTTAAGAACACCTACTACAGTTCTGGCATATTTATTATTTTCTATTCATTTGAGACATACCCAAGAGGCGAGACAGATCACAATAAATAAATAAATGCTCAAATGAGCCAATATGCAGGCTAAGTAATATAGATTTTCTTTCAAAAACAGATTCATGAAGCAACAGCTTGTATTATTACTAAAGTGCTTTGGTTACGAGCAACTTAACAGTCATGACAGAGTAACAGCCTCATCAAGAAAGTGAGCCATCTTGGAGACCAGAAAGAACATAGGTACAACTGCTACACTGCTACATGAAGGAAGTAGCATGTGTGCAAAAATACTGCTGGACAGTCAGCAAGTTCACCTCCTCCATGGTGAAGTTCTGGCTCTGCACACCACTCTCTCCTTCTTTTAGCTGCATCCTCATTTGGGTTGGCTGCAGATTGCGGGCTGTTCCCCAGCTGTGCAATGCTCTGTTGCTCTCAAGGAAGGTGCATATTTCTTGGCCCACGGCCCAGTAAAAAGGGCATTTCCCTCCTGCTCCCATGTGCTTTTGAGGAACAGTGAATTTCATCAGCTACAGCTGCTAACCTGTCAATCCAGGTGTGATGAGAAGCATCCTAGAGCCAGTGTCCTGTCACCTGCATCACCCATAGCCAAACCCCACGGCATGTCTCTGGGACTCCATCCCCTGGGTGGCAGCTACAACCCCTGTTTAGATTAGGGATGGGAGCAAAACTTTTATTCCAGTGCTTCGTGGTCCATCCCTGAGGAAAAAAATGAGTATGAACTGCTGCACCATTCTCTTTCCTCAGGATCTTCTGACATGCGCCGTTAAGGCAAAAGTCTACCAGCATCACTGTGGGAATGATGATCCCAGGAATTTTCTGTCACTACTGTTGATTTCTACTCCCCTGTGAAACACTGGAAAGACAGAAGGGGTTAACCTGTTGGATTTCAGTCAGAAGGCTGGGAATCCCAAGTCCCAGTTCCCTGTGCCCCTGAGGAGTGGTCCCAGGGACGATGGGCTCCAGTAGCTCCAAGAAACTCCCGTGCCACAAGTATGCAAGGAACAAATGTTGTTGGTAGCCAACAGCAACCCACAGAACTGAACCATGATATAAGTAAGCCAAACATCTCATGAAGGCTGAACACTTGCTTGCATGCAAGAGGAAAAGAACTTTTAAGATGACACCCAACAGTGGCACTTCTGGAAACAGTCAGTTAAGTAGAAGCTGCAGAAAAAGTCATATCTGACAGTAATTAGGTGACCTGAGCCTTGAGAACAATGATGGGCATTGAATCTGGTAGCAGGCTGGAGTACTGCAAATTCTTGTTATGACAACTTCCCTCATCATATCAAAGCTGTGGAGACCCTCTCTAACCAAGAAAGGAGACAGACATGAAAATACAGGCAGTCTTTGGTTCAGCAAATTGCTCAATAAAGTTTTACATGCTCTGGTAGAGAGATGCACTTATACAACTTGTTGCAAGGCTCTTTTCCATTCTGGGGGGTCGGCAAATACCTCGATAAACCACTATCTGTTCCATTATATGGGCCTGTAGAGCGTTGCTCCCACCCTAAATGCCATACACAGATATATCTGTTTCTCTCATTTCTTCATACTTTTGTAGGATTCTGGAAAGGAACTGAAATTAGTCTACCCACTATGACCCTGTCCTCACCTTCTTTTATTATCTCATTTGATTAATTAGTTTACTTGACCATTTCTGCACCCTTGCCTGTGAACTTGTAGCAGTAACTTTTGAGCAGCCAGTGACTTGTTGAATCATCAAATAAAAAAGACTCAGGCAACATTACTTTTCCTGCTGCCCTCCAAGAAAGGGACCTGCTGGCATACTCTTGGCACACAGCAGCAATTAAAGCTGGTCACATTGTTTAATCATTTTATGTTTGCTTAGAACATTTTCCATCAGAAAATGCCATTTAATCAAAAGGCTGCAGGAAGATGTTGGTTTCAAGGACACTTTATAATTGAGAAAATAAAAAGCGAAACACTTTCACAATGGCAGAATATTTCACACTGACCTTTTTGAGATGTAACACAGACTATTTTCCTTCGGAATTATTTGACTCTAAAATATTTTATACTGAATAAACTGCAGTCCAGCTGGCAAAAGCACATCTTGAATTTTCTTTTAATTGAAACTTTGCTTGACAGATCCAAACTGAAATTGTTAAAAACATTTTGTTTGTTTACTTTTTTTTTTTTTGAGGGAACAGCCAAAATGCAATATTTTGCTCTGTTTCGAGCTAGAAACAGATAGTCAGGTTGCAATATTACCTATCACATAGGAATGGGAATCCCATTCCCAGATTTTTATACTTTGTTGGTCTGTAGAGAAATTCTCTCTGGCCCCGTGAAGAACAGCAGTCCTAAGCCCTCTGCATTGAGTAATCTATCCTTGGAAGCACATACTCCTCTTTTTCTGCAGTGAAAATAATGATCGTGGAGCTGAAGGGTTAGACACTCTCGCAGAGTGATGCACACATGCCCTCCTGATATGGTCAGGCAGAAAGAGGACAGGTAAAAACGTGTTGAACCAACACGGATGTGGTTGCACCAAGAAGAAAGCAGAGCGTGTCCCAAGTATCCATGTCAGATCCTGGCTATGCTGCGTGCCCCTGCTCGGCTGGGATGTGGAGCTGGGGTTCTGCTATGGCCAGCTGCAAAGGCAGACCTGACTGCTTTTACTCTCCTTGTGCCACCGTGGTGCAGACCGCAGGATGGTCTCTTAACACCTTGCATCGTGCATTAAACCGTGGAAGAGAAGCAAAGGCAGCACAGCTGGCAGTGGGACCCAGCCACACGGCCCAGGCTCAGCCTGAGCCTGTTGGAGAGACAGGCAGGGACTCAGGAGAGAAAAAAAGAGCAATGGGGTGAGATTCTCGGTCAGTGGAAGATGTAAAGGGGGACTCGGGCTACTTTCAACCCAAAACACGTCTTGAGGTAGCATCAGCTGACCCCGTTCAGCAGCAGTGTGAGGGAAGCACCAAGAAGGCTCCCCACGCTGGGATCTGGCCCCTGCTACCTATGTCTCCAGGAGTATTTACTTCTGCCTGGGAAAGATTCCCCAGTGTGTGCAATGGCAGCGCCTCTTTGCTTGCTATCATATACCGTCCACAAATTTCCCCTACCCTAAAGACTCCCCAGGTTTGAAGGGGAGGACCTAGCCCTGCCAGCAGGAGCCTGACAGTGATCTGTATGGGGAAAAGGCTCTAAGCTGAATCCTTTGGTTATGTCCTTCTCCTCATTTACTCTTCTCTTTCCCTGGTCTACCCTCACAGAGGCTGCTCCCACACATCTGCAGTGAAAAGAGAAGCTCAGAGAGACAAAACCTCGGTGCTGGTCGATGGGGCTCATGCTGGTCAGAGCTGGGACCTCACGGCACTGAGGACACAGAGGAGCAGCTCCACACTGGTGCTCTCAGAAGAGAAGCTGCAGGCACCAAGACATACACTCCCGCTGTGTAGCCCATACTGCCCAGTCCCCTGGTTCCCATCCAGTCCTGACATCAATCTTCTTCTGCAGGTTAGACACGATGCCTTCAGCCCATCTGGCTCTGCAAGGTCGAGAGGCAGCAGCCTTTTTGCTGCCTTCAGGATCTCGCCAGGCCCTGAACTCTAAACACTTGCAACTATTTGCTAAGCTCTCGTGTTGCCCAGGAGCTAGTTCAGCATCCTTAGAGCTGAGATGAAGATCACGCCTGTATCTCTGGGGCCTGTAGTGCAGCAGAACATGGAACTCCCATTGGACTCACTCAGGGAAAGGGATACCTGACAACCAGCTTCAGCCCAGGAGGGCTAGTCTCTGCTGACTCCTGCAGTAGTTAATAGAGAGAAATCAGTGCCCCCTGAGGGCAATTCAGAGCAAGAGATTAATGCTCTGACTTACATGTTGGAGGGCTGTGATTCTCTGCTGGCAGACGTACTCTAGTGTGCTCAAGTTGGGCTCTGTGTGCCTGCAGCACCATCAGGATACTTACTCTCATTTCCTATGACCCGTGCTGTAGTCCTACCCGAGTCCCATGCCCAGGTGCGTTTTCAGGCTGCTCTTCCCACCACATATGCCTGGGCCCTCCTATTCCAGCCATTTCTGCAGCTCAAAATTGCCTCTGCAGCCCTGCAGTTACATGGAGATTAGTGGGAGCAACTGGTTAGGAGCCCATTCCCAAATTCCCATGCCGAGTTGCTGCTGGCACGCTGGGAAAGGTACTGAAGTGCCATCATCACTTGTCGTCATCAAGGGATTGTCAGCTGGGAGGCAGCTTCGGAAGGTCCCTTTGGCTGAAAGTACTCTGTGCGGGCTGCTGTACTGGCCCTTAATTTACTTCAGCACCAAAGCATAGGAAGAGGCATGAGAATTTGGGAGGGACTCGGGGCAGGGTGTGACAGGTCAAAGTGAAGTATCTTCCAAGAACTGAGCAGCAGGGTGATGACTATTGCCTAGAGGGTTTTTAAGGTTGCATTTTTTTGTTTTCCTTGGCAGGGGAGTTCTCTTGAAAATCAATTTCCTGTTATTTTCACTTCTTCCCTTATCCATCAGCACATTAGCTTTTCTTCATTCTTCCTTGGCTTTCCTCACCACACACACTGTTGGCCAGCTTATTCATCTGGAATCTGCCATTTGCTAACTGATCTGATTAGAGTTAATTACTAATTATTTGTATTACTACAACCCTGATGTTATACGCACCGTGGGAATATAATTTAATTACAGTATAATATCAATCGGATGCATAAATTAAAATGTTCACATTTTAATATGAGCCCATTTTCTATTTTCAGTTGTATGAGCTGCCAAGCTTGGAGGAGAAAAAAGCTGTTGCTCCAGGCTGTTGCGCAGTGAGAGATGGGCAGTTCTCCCAAATCAGGTGAAGGAATGGGGCTCACAGTTCCCAGCTGTGGTTACCTTTAAGGAGAATTCTTTCTAAAAGGATTTTTAACAACAAAAACTGTGACTTTACACCATTTAAGTTCTGCAGTGTCTAGCAGCAAATAGTTTAACTACACGGTCTATGAACAACCACCTCTTTGTGTTCACTCTGACCTAGACAACAGCAGGGTCTTTTGCTGGAAGTAGAAATGCAAGCCAAAGCCTTTATGGCCTCTCCTTGCCATTCATCATTCTTCATATCCCTGGCATGTCTTCACTCAGCCATTTTTTTCCCAGCTCGCAGGTCTAGGCCAGTTAGTTTATTCTTTGTGCACAAGCTGGTCTGTAGCTTCATTTCCCTTTCTGAGCCATTTCCAGAGAGGGGAGCAGCACTGCAGGCACTACGTAAGATGGTGGATGCACCATCGACACATACATTACACAAAAGACAAAGAGCCTCAAGGAAGCTGACTTTTCCCTGGTGCTTTTAAGCAGACACATTTCAGTGGGGAGAAGAAAAATCCTAGGGGGTGTGTGGGGAGGGTGTCTTATTTATATGTATATATATATAAACCTGCTGGGAGGGAATGAAGATGAGAGAGCCAGGCTCTTCCCAAAAGTGCCCACTTAGAGCACCAGAGGCAACAGGGACAAATTAAAACACATAATACTTCAGCTGCACGTGAGAAAACAACTTTTTCCTATCAGGGTGGTCAAACCCGGCGCAGGTTGCCCAGGCAGTTTGTGGAGTCTCCATCCTTGGTGATATTCAAAACCCAAGGGCACACTGTCCTGAGCAACCTGCTCTAGGTGACCCTGCTTGAGCAGGCAGGTTGGACCAGAGGACCTGGTCCCTTCAGGTCCCTTCCAACCTCCATTCTCCTGTGCAACTCTGCGCTTTGGTTTTATTCCTAAAGCACCTGAACTCAGCCCTCATGCCCGCTGGCAAGGATGCTAGGAGAAGGCACGATCCCAAACTCCTCCTCGAGGGTCCATCACCAAACAACAGCTCCCTGCTCCAGAATATCTTATGGCAGACACACTCAGAAAAGGACAAAGAACATTTTACTGCAAACATCAACTGGGGGGGGGGGGTGGGCCCAGGAGTCA
>JAOBAS010000053.1:20164818-20180781 GCA_025311575.1 Elanoides forficatus
CAACCCCAAACCCACAGGAGGGGTGCTCTGCTGCATACCCACCTGTGAGCAACACACGCCAGTCTAATAGAAACAAGAAACATCACTTTGCCTATGGGTTTGGATCCGGTCACTTAAGAACCCAAGGTATCATTATTTAGGGAAAACAAACAAACAAACAAAAAAAGAAGCTTAAAGACAGCCATGTAATAGTGGGGCTCTAGGAATTTTGAGTAAACCATCTAGTATCGGACACAGGGAGAGCAGTCTTACTCTCCAGCCATCAGCTCTGTGGTGAAAACTGCAGGGAGCTTCTGGGCATCCTTGTATCCTGAATGCTACAAATTCCAAAGCTAAAACAGCCCACACTTGCAGAGGACTTTGAAATGCTCATTTTTATTTCCATGTGCTTGTGCTAAGTGTTTTTACTCTTTAAGATAATGGCTATTCATCCCAACGCTATTTTGTAAAAAGCCAGTCATAGGAGGCAATCTTCTTATCGCCTAGGATACATAGGTTTTGTCTGAATATGATAAGGCTACAGAGAAATTAATTTATTCTCTTGAAAAAGTCTGTGTATATATGTATGTGTGTATATATATATATGTATGTATGTATTTTTAGCTAATGAAACAAAAAGTACAAAGTTAGTTTAAAAATTCAGCTAACAGCATTATATGGTTTTATGCAGAGACAGAGCTTTTCAGCTCCTGCTAATTAGCATATCTCTGACTCTGATGGAGCAGTTTAAACTGGCTGAAAACCTAGCTCAAAAAGTGGCATTTAATTTTCTAACTTAATTTCAAACTACAAATGGGAGTCTCTTCTTAGGTTATTTAATTTTATTTTAAAATGCTAAAGGAGTGTTAGGGAGTCATGTTTTCCAAAATATGGGGCTGCAAAAGTTCCTGAGACAAGGAGATTTGGTTTTATCTTGATGCCTTCATGCTTCACTTCTTAAAGGAAAGAAAAAAAAAAAAAAAAGACAGACACAGGGAACTGAAGTTATTGAGGATAAAGCTTGAAGTCAAGATGAACAAACAGCAAATGCCAAACAAAATAAGCAGAGTATGGCAAAGGAACCGTCAAAGTTGCCTTCTACAGATCCTTTAAAAAAATAAAAAAGAGAAGTTTTTGCATCCTTACCTGTTTCTTCTCTGTCATCTACATGGTGTTCCCTTGTGCCCAAAAGTTATACTTCTCAAAAGCGTGCCAAAATAAAATGTTTCCCTAACTTCCACCAAGCTTTCTCCAACTTTGGAGCTGCCAAGTAATCCTGTTCTCAGTCTTAGATACATCCTCAAAGTTTAGATACTTGAAATCATACAGTTCACCATGATTTTGTTGCAAAACTTCAAACTGCATGAAAATCTGCAAAACCCTCTGGCACAACTTAGAGCAGTAGAGGGGAGCATGGACAGAACTGCCCACCAAGATCTGAGTGCTTGGTGCTGTGTTTGTGTTTAGTAGGGACCACATCTTCCTCTAAATATACAGGAAAAGCAAAATAGTGAGGGATCCAAGGATTTAATACCTTAGCATGGTAGGTAGGGCTTGGAGGCACCAGTCACAGATACATTTTTCAGAAATATGAAGTTTGAAACCGAAGTCTCCTTCCCAACAGGAGGCTGATTCAAACAGCACCCAACGATACCTCCGTCTCCGCTCCTGCGGTGAAGAGCAACCAGCTCTCTGATTGCTGTGGGGACTTACAGGTGCAGCTCCCTTCCCAGCAGTGTTTTTAGCACTTCCTAAGCACGTTAGAGTCACAAGAAGTCCGTCAAGAGCCTACCTGGATGAGGTGTCCAGCTGGGCTGCAAACCTTCTTGCAGGCACTTCCAAAAGTGTCTCGTAGCCTCCTTTGGCACTTAGACACCTTGAGGCTCTAGTCCTCAGCCTCAGGAACCTGGAAAATAGAGACTCCAAAGTCACTCAGACTCTGCAGTAAAACCTCACCCTAAAGTTTCCCTCCTCTGCTTTACTACTCATATGCAACACACAAACAAACATGCTGTGAAAACTTCCAGTCAAAGCAATTCCACTATAAAAAACAGTAAAGTACATTATGAACACACTCCTATTCCCCCACCATCCTTTGACGCTGGTGAAATGTCAGAGAGGTCTGGCTTGTGCAAAGTCAGTCGAGGAGAAACACTACCCGGTTTCTCAGTATTGCTGCCAAGAAAACAAGCAGAACTGCGGTTGTTTTGGTTAAACCATGCCTTTCCGATGCCAAGAGATGCTGCAAATTAGCTAAGCCTCATTCAGAGGAAATTTATATCAATTTTCCATCTCCAATGAGATCTGTGTGAGCAGTTCCAGCTACATGAAAAGGATGTTTGGCTGATAAATATTGTGAGACAAGGGCCAAATGGAGCTGGCTGAGGCACCAGGTGAGGTGGTGGGAATATCTGCGATAACGCAGGCTAGCTGGAGTCCTGCCGGGCTTTCACCCTGGTTGTAAAAGCTGCCATATGGGAACGCAGCAAGGAGCAGACCCTGTGTCAGAGTCACTAAAGCAGACAAAGCACTTAAGAAAGAAGACTTTAGCTACTGTGCGTCGGCAGCAGTGTAAAGAGTTGTGGCAGATGTTGGGGGGGGGGAAGAGGGACGTTCCCAAGCAAGGACAGTCTCCAGGTTTTCTCGCACATGGTGGTAGATACAGTATAAATACTACAGACATCTAGGTATCTATCTAGATGTGGATATCAACACAAAACACAGCTTGGCTGCTGCAGGCCCCCCCTCAACTGCCTGAGGGTTAAGGAGAAAAGCTGCATCTCCTGTGGTGGTGACACCCAGCTCTGATGTACTTGGTCACCAAGGCTGGCTGAAGACAGGCACAAAGCATTTAACAACAGAGACGAGTAGTGATTTGGGGAGAGTTGTAAATAAAAGGCCAGTCAAGGAATTTTAATTCACCTGCAGCTCCGTTTCCTAAATTAGTCTTGGGAAAGATGGCTAAAGCTGCAGTTACTGTGTCCAAAAGATGAATGAACAGGACGTCAGAGGTTGAAGGCAGGTTGTTTCAGAGGTGTTACCCACGAACATCAGTCTTTTCCCCTCCCTCTGGCTCTGCTCTCTCCACGGGGCAGATTTCTGCTGGATGAGGGATTACAAGCCCTCCATGAGGCCAGGGAAGAAACCTGGATGTAGATGGGTACCTGACAGGGTTAACTGGCTGAAGCCACTGCTGACCTATGATTTTCAGTAATATCCACAAACACTGGATATGGAATTTTGGCATCCCACTGGCAGTGAGAAAGGGTTATAACATACAAGAGCATTCCAGTAAATACAATGGGCGAAACCTGACCTCCTTTTGGAAAAAAACCCCCACAGAGTACAAAGTTCTTCTATGGGAGACAGCCACCCCTGGTCAGCCTCCTGAGTGTATTCGCCCCCCATAGTATCTTTTCCCTTCCCCTGCTTGGAAGACGAACATATCTACCTGCCCTGCAGCCATTACAGGTGGTCACAGGAGACTGCAGTCAGCAACAATAAGGAGGGTGAGAAGAGCTCCACTAAAGCAGCTGTCCCTAGCATCAGTATCTGAGCTGCTGCATTCAAGCACATCAGCCTCCTTCATCTGTCTAAACACTGCCAGTACAGTGAGGAAGGCAACCTCTCTGCTCAGCCCTGGGAGGTGTTATCCCAATGCTGGCTTTTCATGTAGCTTGTGGAGTAATCCAAAAAGAGAACATCACAAGTGGACAAAATAACACATTGGAATAGGTCAGGTTAACAAGGGATTTCCAGGGAAAGCTGGGAAAAAAGATATGGTCACAAGTGAACTTAAAGAAGTCTACACAGTAACAGAGGAATATATAGACTCACCAAGCTTCCCTATACTGCTGATCAAAGCTGTCTTGCATCAGACAGGTGGGCAGTCTGCATTGATCAGGGTATTACTTCTGAACACACCGTGATCTTCCCTGTGCTGTCTTATCATCCAGCAGGCAGGCAGGGAAGCAGATTACCTGTGAGGCATTACAAAAGGTAATCTTTATTGACAGCTCTTAGAAGAAGGTCTCCTTAAGGCTGACTTCCCACTGTCACTGCTAATGTGTTGGGCTTGGCTTTATTCTGAGCAGGTAACAAAGGTAAAGATGGCACGAAGCTGTATTTAGTGCCTTGGTTCCCATCAAAGTGAGCACCTTCATCTGAGTTCTTCTGGTTCACCCACTCCAGGAGACTAAGGACAGAATAAACTGAAGACTAGTCACATGAGTTGTCTATACTGCAGTAACCACCCATCATCCCCACCCTAGCCCAAAGCCCCTGGGCGCTCGGTGCTATAAAAACACATCCCTGAATTTGCACTTCCCACAGAACAACTGGTTTCAGTTCGGTCCCTTTCCATTTTTGGTGAGCATGAAACAGGTCAGATCATGACTCCCCTGCCTGGCTAAGCCAGCCTCCTGGTGTGTCTGTTTGTCTTTCTGAGTGTCAGTTTGTAGGTTACATGACAAAATCTTGCCTCCAGATCACAGAAGAAGAGTGGCTGGTAAGGAACACCAAATGATACCCTGCCCCAGTTCCTCCCAGGGCTGTTGCAAGAGAGCCATCAGCCCCATGGGCCAGGGGACATCCATCTCTGGGAGTCATACCGGGGGGGACGGGACTCATTAGGGTATGCAGAGAAAGAGCATTACCTGCCCTGCCACCTGGCTGCTAATACCTTGGTGGGAGGTCTCCTGAGGGTCCTTAATGTCAGGACGGCCCATTCTTGCACCTGGAGGATGCTGTCCTTCAAGACCTGTCACCTTTCCTAAGCTCCTTTGCCCTTCAAACTGCCTCCCATGGGATCCCTTGCTCCCCTGCTCCAAGGCACAGCTGGGAGTCTGGTTTCTGAGAAATTACTTCTATCTTTCCAGAGCGGCACAGCAGCAGCCTCGGAAGGTAGTAATGTCTTGCCAGTGTTGCAAAAACACAAGCAGAGTGAAAGGGATATGTAACGCCAATCCAGGACAATGTTGTAGAAATCTCCATACAGGACCCATTCTCTGAAGAATTAAAGAAGGGAATACAACAAGGCAAATCAATCTGGTTTTATGGAAAATAGGGCTTGTCAAACAAACTTGATTTCGTTCTGTGATGAGATTACAAATTTGGTTGATAAAGGGAACTGTCCAGATGTAATAGGCTTAGATCTTCAGAGGGCTTTTGACTTAGTATCAAATGACATTTGGTTTTTAAAAAATTGTACTATATAGCATCAATAAAGCATGAACTAAACAGATTAAGAACTGCCTACCTGACAGATATCAAGCAGCAACCAGTCAGGGGAAACCAGCATTAAACAGCAACGGCTCTAGTGAGGTGGCACGAGGAGCAGGACTATGCCCAGAATAGTTTGCTGCTTTCAGCTGTGCTCTGAGAGTTGATGCAAATAAAACTGGCAAGTGATGCAAATGCCAGCAGCTCAGTAGAGAGTGATGAGGATGAGGCTGCCATACCAAGACATCTGTGTCACTGAGGGAACGGGGACCACTTACACAGAGGCAGCTTGAAAATGCAAAAAGTCATGTGTCTAGCAAGGAGAAACACATAGAACAGGGACTGTACCCCAAAACGGGGGCTGCAATGGCCACAGGACTGAATGTGACCTCCCAGCGTGGGGATTTGGCAAAGAGACACAATCCTTGTCTACCGATAGACCACGTGTGACTTTTTGTGCTGTGACGAGGAGAACGGTCCTGGGATACTATGCTGCCTTCTGGCATCTGGAGATCAAGAAAACACAGAAAAGTCAAAGACAGCGAGGAAAAATGCTGCCTAAACTATCTAGGGGCTGGGGGTGGGGAAAGGAGTGCATTAGCAGAGAGGGTCAGACAGCTTGAGCTGCCAAGAGCTTTGTGGCCGGCCCTCACCCTCACCCTACACATCTTCTTTTCTTCTGAGCATTGTCCTTCAGCTTCAAGGACTCCTCTTTCTTCTTGATGGACAGCCAAGATGGTGAGCAAAGGCCATGTCCACCCACAGCCCGGCTCCTGTGGGCTGACACAGCCCTGTGACCACATGGAATCTGCCGACCAGACCCAGGCTCCCAAACACAGCTCCTCGCTTCAGGTAGGGAAGATCTGCAGACGTCACGCGGAGTGTCTCGGTGATATTCAAGCCTCAGCAGTGCACTGTGTCACACAAGCAGGAATGGGAATAATGGGCTGTGCTACCTCTCTCTAATTTGCGGCATTGTAACCATTCTAATTTGCAATTTTCCCCAAATGAGACACTTGCATGTCAATTGGCTGCTACCAATTACAAGATGGGCAGTATATGCCTTGAAAAAGTAGCATCAGCCTCTATTGGGATCATTAAAAGATAGCGTTGTAATCTCACCCAGGCATTTTGGGTGCTTAACAAACCAAAAAGGGCAGACTTTCCTTAAGAAAAGCAGCAAGAAGCTGCCAAATGTGTCTTTTAACCGAGTGGAACTTGCCAAGGTGAGTTTCGCAGTGCTATCTTGAGACTGCCAGACTGAATTACTTTGAAGATATTGTTGTTTCTTTGCTTTTGTTGCTTTTTTAAGGAAAAGAAAAAAGGCTAAGATAAAGGAAGAAATACAGTAAGGAAAAAGAAGGAAATTAGCAGCCTATAGCCCTTCACTAAGCGAGCTGCAGCTCCTTGCTAAAAATGCAGGCAGGAAGCTTTTCTGGAGGACGAACAACAGCATCACAAGCTTAGACCCTGCAAATTGTTAGTTGTCCCTTATGCTACTCCATCCTGCCGTCCAGCTTTTTGGTTTCACTTCTCCAACACGCTCTTCGTACCTTTGTGCCCTTCAGGAAGTGTTTTCCCTGCCTCAAGGCCATGAGGAGAGTGGAAAACCGATCTTCTTGCTGCAGGTAGCAGAACAGGCTGCAGGGCAGGCAGGATGGTGTGTGCTTGGGTCATCTTCCAACACAGAGCCTGCCTGCTTTGGTTGTTTGGGATGTTGTTGCCCCTTTCTGCTAGACGAAAATTCAGCTGTGAGGAGACATCCATCTTCCCACATGGATGGCCTTAGTCGGGGAACAGCCTTCTCCCCTTTTCCAGCTGCTGCAGAGAACAAGCTTTTAGGGTCCCCATGTGTGAGGTGGATCTTCCACTCCACTGGGTAGACCTCATGGATGCAATACACCATTCCTGGACCCTTGCCCTGTCAGAGAAGATGACATAAGGGAAATTAGGACCTCTGTGCTCCTCTTTACAGAAGTGGGACTCTATAGATAAGGAAGCTGGTTATCACTGCATTTAAAAGGATAGGATGATTTTTCAGAGCATCACCCACGCATGGCTGGAGCTCATCTCACCAAAGTCCTGGGCTGTGTGTCATGCCTGCTGGGCCGGCTGCTCCCCCAGAACCTGCAGGTCAGCATGGCAATAACACTACAGTTATTGTTTTGGGCTCAACAGATGCAACACACGCAGCAAAAGCTCTCCAGCAGCACAAGCAATTACTGCTGCAAACCAGCCCCAACAACCAAAATGACTTGCAGCAGCCCAAAGGAGGCTGAAATAAAAGCAGTGCAAGTGAAAGCAAAAACGGGCACTATATAGCCAAGTGGGTTCTTTGAGAATTAACCTCCTTGTCATGGAGCTGAATGACAGAAAAGCTGAAAGAGCAGAGGAACTTTACTACCAAGAAGACCATGCCCAAGTTATGGCAGCTCTTTTAACAGCACAACCAGGGCCAAGGCTCTTTTGGAATCTTTCTTGTTTGGCCCTTCCTCATCAGCCGTCTGCTTGGTACCAAGCTGTCTCCCATCCGTATCTTTGTCTCATTTCCCCCTCCAGCACCCACACTGCAGTCAGCATTACTTATTCAGGCCATGTTTTCCAGCAGATACCGACAGCGGTTACTGTCTCAGGGGAAGCTAAATTGCAGTGGGATGTGCGGAAACAAACATGCTCGCTGCCCCACAGTTAAGTATCAGGCATCACGTCTTCACCATCATCAGGCCTTCGTTGTTGATGAACAATGAACTCATCACACTGGGGCACGTGTAGAAAATCTCTCTCCATTTTGTGTGAGTTCAAGTAAAAGGCTTTATTAAAAAACATTAGAAAGCTGACAGTTGCCTTATCCCTGTCCACAGGTCTCTGACTGGGATGCAACTGGGTCTTCTTTCATTTGGCCAAGGCAAGTGAAGTTTGCCCCAGCACCCAAAAGCTGGAAGATTCAGGAGGGAATTTCATCAGGACTGGGAGGGTAACAGGGCTGTCTGTCAGGAGGTGTCCAGGTGGCAGCTGCCAGAAATTAAATCCTAAATCACACAGTGTGGAAAAGCTGCCTGTGGAGATGGCCAGGATGTTTTTTTCCTGCGTATGGGTCAGCAGGGTTGAAATGGGTGCTGTATGGTGTGATGTGGCAAGCTACACCTGCATGCTTGCAACCTGAAGCATCACATGGATGAAATTTTTTTTTTTTCATACTTCCCATGAAAACAAACAGCTGCCCTACAGCCAACCCTTGCAATTCTAAAACACGTGGCACAGATCTTCCCTCAGAAACCTAAAATGTACTACTCGCAACACTGAAACTAGACATTGTCCCCTACTCTCAAAATTCTGATTAAAAATTCATCACAATGTTTACAGTGGAAATTTTGAGCATAACTATCACTGTAGCCCAGGCCTTTTCTTATCTTACTCATTTCTTTCTCAGTTTTAAATCTAGCCAACAATATTCAAACTAGAAAAATTCTTTAGTGCCATATTGGAATTAAACATATTACATTTTAATAGGAGAAAAACAAGAGGAAAATTATTTTTCTTTACTTAATTCAGCCATCTATACTTGTGAAAACTATCATGCATGAAAGCCTTAAACCACTGTATGGTTCAGTATACTTAATAGGTAGCAACAGTAGACTCTCCTGCAGGCTGAAATGGTTTTTTCAACACTTCACATTAAAAAAACCTGAAAACATGATAAATGCCTCTGAATTCCAATAGCCTTTTAATGTACACTTCTCTTGCAAGTGGATCGCATTTATGAAACACGAATAAATGCACACATCAAGGAAACTGCATGCTTCAGGTTTTGAGATTGAGCATGCTTACTTGTGAAAAGACCCCACAAATCTTCCTCGGATGTTTGTTGGTCGAGAGACAGCCCAAATTTACAGTTGGAAAATGATTTATAGGATGCTCATAGAAGTTAAAGAAAGCAGAGGGCTAATTAAGTGTCTTTAATGGTCTGAACATCAGGTACAACTCAAAGTGACTGCACTGCAGACTTTTTCCCTGCAATGGCCCACTAACACCTCCTGAAGTCTCCAGATTCAGCCAAGCTGAAAAATATATTTCTGCCTTTTGTGCTGTTCTTAGCCAGCTGAGGTGGCAGGGGCTGTGCAAAACTGCGGTGTGTGTAAAACTGACTGATGCTCACCTACGAGCACAAAGGGCTACACTTGCTCCCGAGCCATCGCAGATAGATTTCCCCTGCCAGAAACAAACAGGATCTCTGTAGGTCTGGATTGTTATTAATAATGAGGAGAAGTCTCCTTGTACACCGTAAGGGCTCATTTGATCATGATAAAGACAGTGATGAAAGGAAGCACTGAGGCTTCTGAGCTGAGTGTGAATGCTGCACTTTAAATCACTTGAACAAATTAAATTCTGAGAGAAAAATGCTGTAAGGCACTTGGCCAGGGTGCCTGAGCTGGAGGTTATTTACACAGTTTCTTTCTTTCAACAAGTAAGTTTTCTGAGTGAAGTTAAGGCAAATATTCTCTGGAGAAACTAATTTGTAGTAGATCTTGAATGCTAAAAAAGGAAGGCAGAAGAGATCAGACCTGCCAGAAAGAGGTAGCTTCATCCACATTTAAATTATTGAACCACTTTCTTCTGAATGAGCTCTCAAGAAAAATGTACAAAAGTTCAAACTGGGAAATCCAGACATGGAGGATGCGTGCCCCTCATGCTGTACTATACCTACAACCAACACACAGCATTAGTGTATAGGAACTGAAGATTACATCCTGAGTAGATCAAAACTGGTATAGCCCTGTTAAAGTTCAGAGTGAGTTCAGATAAGCTTGAGTTTGATCATCAAATTAAAACTGAGTCAAAATGCTTTTTAAAAATGGCATAAATCAGTCCCCACAAACCAGACTGCTGTCTCATGACCAAATCTGTATTTGCTGGGGTTTTTTTGGTTTTTTTTTTTGAAGTCCCATGTTTTGGAGTCCACTAAGTCCAAGACAATAATTTTCTGTTCTTCTAGGTAAGTACCTAACTGCCATGGAAAATAACCAACTCAAATGTTTGACCTGAAGGACCCAAAAAAAGAAGAAATATTAGCAATGTAAACCTCCAGGTATGGGAACTGTTTAAGCTGACTTCATTTCTTGAAGCTCAAGAGCTGTCCGTCCTGACAAGTGAGAAGTCAGGCAAAAGTGCTAGGAGATTTGCATGGATAACCAATGAACTTCTGGCAAACCTGAAACATAAAAAGGAAGTATACAGAAGTTGGAAGCAGGGACTGGTAACCTGGGAGGAATATCGAGACACTGTCCGAGCATGCAGAGATGTGTTTAGGAAACCCAAATACCAGCTGGAATTGAACCTGGCGAGGGGTGTCAAAGGCAACAAGAAGGGCTTCTGTAAGTGTGTACCTAGCAAAAGGAAGGTTAGGGGAAACGTGGGCCTGCCGCTGAATGGGGTGAGGGACCTGGTGACACAGGACATGGAAAAGGGTGAGGTACTGAACATCTTCTTCACTTCAGTCTTTACTAGTAAGACCAGCTTCAGAAATGCCAGACCCTGGAGACCAAGGGGAAAGTCTAGAGCAAGCAAGACATACCCTTGGTGGAAGAGGATCAGGTCAGGGAATACTTAAACAAACTGGACATACCTAAAGCCATGGGCCCTGATGGGATGCATCCATGAGTGCTAAGGGAGCTGGCTGATGTCATTTTGTGGTCAATCTCAATGATCTTTGAATGGTGATTAGAAGAGGTTCCTGAGGACTAGAAGAAAGCAAGCGTCACTTTTCTCTTCAAGAAAAGCAAGAAGGTGGCTCCAGGGAACTACAGGCTGTTCAGCCTCACCTCAGGGTTGCTCCAGGCACTGGAGTGGATATTCCCCTGTAGCCTGTGGAGAGGACTTTGGTGGAGCAGGTATTCCCTGCAGCCCACGAAGAGGACCACACTGGAGCAGATTTTTCCTGAAGGATTGCAGCCCAATGAAGGGGATTCATGCAGGAGCAGTGGAAAAATGTGAGGGGGAATGAGTGGCAGAGAGGAGCTGTGATGACATCCCCCATTTCCCATCCCCTCCTGCACAGCTCTGGGGAGGGAGGGGGGAAGTAGAGGAGTCAGAAGTGGCAACAAACTAATTCTCGCAAATTTGAGTCTATTTTGCCTGCAGCAGTAACTGGTAAGCAATCCCGCTGTCTTTATCCTGACCCATGAACTTTCTTGTTCCTGGGCGTTTTTCTCCTATTTTCTCCCTCATCCAGCTGGGACTGGTGTGGAGCGAGCACCTGGGTGGGAGATAGGCTGGTAGACAAGGCTAACCCACCACTGCTTAGCTGATCTGAAAGAGCAAAACCACCATTCCCTCCTTCACTTTAGAAAGAAGAGAATTACGATACAAACACAATCTAAAAAAGGACTGCTTGCAGGCTGCCTCTGAGGAACAAAAAGGCAGGGGCAAACAGACAGCTCCAAACACACTCTTCTCAGGAGAAGAAATAAGAAAGAGCAAGGAGTGGAGCCTGAACCGGTACACATGCATAAAGCACAGTGGCTCTGGATTTGAGTGATCTAGGTTGAAGAGAAGGGAAACCAGCCTACATCTCAAAGGTTCCCTCTGTTTTGGTGTTTGAGACAGCATCGGTTCAGGTCACACAGCATTGAGCACCTTGGTCGTTTCATCTGTTGGCATGGGGCAGGGCTCCACTATGGAATTTATCAGTTTGTTTTTTAAATTGACCTTTATTGGTTTGCTAAGGCACTTGAAAAAACTAAGTTGAAACTATTAAAAATGTCAAGCCAGTTGCTTAAGCGATTCCAGCAAATACAACTGCCAGTCTCAGAATAAAAACATACAAACATGTTAAAATAACAACACAGCCTCAGATGACTCATATTCATTGAATTTTAGAACAATTTAGGTTGGAAGGGAGCTCCAGAGGTCAGCTAGCCCATCCATCTGCTCAAAACATGTCTAATCAGAACAAGGGATGCTTGTCAACTCCTTATGCATATGCATTAGAGTTTATGTTTTCTAAAGCCTTTTCCAACCTCTAAGTTCATTACCAAGGAGAAGACAGATACTATCCCTATTATTTACAAGAGGAAACTGAGGAAATTTAAAAGAAACACAGTTTGTCTGATCAGAGCTGTAAACTAAACACAGGCTCTCCCCATGGTTTTATGTAACACCTTAATATCAGGCTGTTCTGGATCAGCCTTCCAAGATGACTGGTGAACATAAGATGGAGCTCAACATGGAGTAGGTACAATGACACTGGAGATGCTCTCCGGTCCTACACCTTCTACGCGCCTTTCATCAGGCTGTGACAAAACACCCAATACAAGGCCAAACACTCCTAGTGACCAGAGAAGACAAGGGAGAAGAAAATTCAGATGTGAGACTTCTATTTGATCAGAGCATCTCTCTTAGGTGCTGTTGACTGCTACGCGGGGTCCCAGAGAAAAAAAGAATGAGACAGGAACAACTAGTGCTGTAATCACATGCAGCAATTCAATCTCCATCTGCTCCAGAAGAACCCAAGGTCATTAGCTAGTGTTGTCAAGGTTGTTAATGAGCTATTTATTTTGGCTGGTAATATGCCAGCCCACCTCAAAGATGGACGGCAAAATGAATGGATCAAGACTGGGACAACAATGACCCGGATATTTCACTTTTCTAATAGACAGTGTCTTGCAAACCATGACAGAAACAGAAAGGAGATGAGGAAAGCAAAGAGCTCATAAAAAATACTTCTGTCTTCACAGATTTAGTTTTCAGCAAAAACTTTGGCCACCCTCAGATGATTTTTTGACTACAGAAGAAATAAATTAAAATTAAAAAAATTAAAAAAACCTCCCGCTACAAAAACTTCAGGTAAAATGTTTCTTGTCCAGCCATAGGGAATATCAGATAGGAACAAAGCAGTGCTTTTAGATTGTAACATATCCTGTACCTGTGTTTCCAGATGGAGGTTAAAGAAGAAAGAATGGTTCAAAAAAGAGCAAAAAAGCCCATCAGAGTTCTGGAAAAGATGCCTTATAAAGAAATATGTATTCCGAAGCTCTTGCCTGATTTAAATTATTTCAATGTGGGTTATAAAAGTTACTGAGAAGTATGAATTATTCCATCTCCAAAAAAAGCAATACAGTTCTAATACTGAAAGCTGAACCTATCTAACAGTGAGGTAAATCAATCACTTGGCGACTTCCCTCGGGACACGGTAGCGTCACCATCACCTGAGGTCTACAGCCAGCTGGCTGAAGGATGCACCCTAACTAAATCGGGAGCTATGGGCTAGATATAAAAATTGCAGGGTAAAGTTTCAAGGATTGAATTATTATAGAAGGGCAGGATCCAGATTCATAATAACCCCATCCAGTCTCAAGATCTATGAGTAACGTAGTTACTTCTGCTTTCATTTTGGCCACAGCCATTGTCTTGGATGCAAGTCCCCAGAACTCCACTGCGTATGTTGGATCTAAGTGAGGATACCAGCTGAGGATACAGCTTACAGGATGGAAATTTACAGAAATGAAACAAATTAACAGCTTCTCGAGCTCAGCAGTATTCATCTGACTCTTCTGCTCTGAGTGTGCTGAGAACACTTGCACTTTTATAGCTGTAATTATGCAGCCCTGCTCATTGCTTCACCGCCTAGCCCAAGGTTTATAGAGCAATGCGAAATTTTTGGTTGTTAATCCTGGCTGTTAGTTACTGCTTTCATTTCAGCTTTTCACAATCACAACTGATGTTTATATTTACTACATGCTTTATGAGGGTTTCACAGTACTTTTTAGGCACAGTTTCAATCTGGCAGCATTGCAAGCAAACCATTGTCCTTCTCGCTTGGTAGGATCCTTCATCTTGAAGACAGGTTTGGAACTGCAGGTTGAGGAGATCAGCTCAGATTCCTCATTTCTCAGGCCAGCCTTGCTGTGCAAGCAAAGGCAGTTCACCTTCTTTCACATGTTCCAGTGTCTCCGACACTTCCTTTGCATCCAACACAGGGACCTTTTCCTTTCACTTAGCACTTTTACAAGGTGATCTTCAAGGCATCCAGAACTGCTTCACCATTGCTTTGTAAATGGACACTTATCTTTTAATATCATGTGGTGATTGTATTGCAAAAACATGCATTACTCTTACATTATCAGCTGCTTCTGATTTATCACCACATTTATTGCAGATCCATAATGGGCTCAGATTTATGCTTTCATTTATTTTTATGTCTTAAAGAGACCAGCGCAGGTTTCATTTTGCTCCTTTCCTGCTCTTCAACTGAAAGGCACTTCTTTGCTGCCTTCCAACCTGAGTTCTCTTCCAAACAATCAAAATCTCCCTTGCTACACGGGGAGAAACACTACTAACACTCTAAAACAAAATTTTAACTTTACCAACTATAGTATATGCCACAGATAACGGTGCTTTTCTACACTGAGCAAATATTTTTGCCAAGAGACACAAAAAAAGGAAGAAAGGAAAAGAAAAAGAGTCAAAAAAGGAACACTCCCAGTCGCCAGCACCCTACAGACTAATGCATGTAAGATCAGATTTGGGAAACTTCTTAATTAACCAGGCTCTTAATAGTATGAGTACCTCTAAATCAGCAGCTATTTTTTCCCCACAGAAATCCCTACACCTCTAAATGCGACAAGAGAAACCCAGCATTGAGCCAGGAAGGATTTTCATAGCACATCTTCCTTCATCGTCTCACATAGCTCCTAGACATGAATTGCTAGGAAATACCGAGAACCTCTGCTTGTTCTGATATCCCGCCCGTCTCACCTAAAACCTGCTTTCAGCTAGGAATACAAAAGAAAGCATAAAGCAACACAGACACAAGCCCCTTCCTGAATGAAGCAGGGCACTGCCAGGGAAGGAATACCTTAGTGCTGCATCTAACAACACTGTGCAGTATCAATTCAGGGAGAGACTGCAAAGTTATCCATCTCACACCGCCGTAGCACAACTGACTGCCCTTGGTAAGCATAGGCTATGGTTAATAGACTCCTCTTTATTAAAGTGTTGGAAATTTGTCTTCATTGCACTTGCAAAGTGGAGAATGCCTTGATTTGAGTTTCTCCTCTGGCTTTAAACACATCAGCATCTATTTTCAAGCACAGTTTGCTCCCTCTTTCCCTAGTGACTTCTTACTTGAGAAACATTAAATGCCTCCCCATTCTGCTCCCTCCATCAGCTGAATCTTTTTTATATTAGCATCCATCATTTCTCCCATTTGCTAGACGGGTTCAAAGTCAAAAGGCTCACTGCCTGCTAGAGAATGGAACGCATCTGGGGTTTTTTGCGAAGCACGAGGGCAGCAGTGCTGGGGCCCTGATTCAGCCCGGGATCCTGCTCGTCCTCGGTGCTGTACGCACTGCCCACTCGCACAACACGTTGGGCAGTGACTCTGAACACCACCGCTGAGCTCCCCACACACCTGCAGATTTACGTGCACCCGTGGCTGCCGAACACGGAGAGGACAGCAACGTGTCTGGCTCATTCCTAGGCACCAGAAAAAAAGCAGCAGCGAGAGATTTATGATTTAGCCTGGGCAATGCCAGATAACAAAGACTTGTCGCCAGATAATAAAGGCTGCCTTTAGCATAGAAAGCACCTCCAAAGTCAATACTAGTTTGCATAGCTGTGCTCCAGGACCCATGAGCATCGCAATGAAATCAAGTATACTCTCGCACAACAAGGCTCACCTCCGCTGCGGGCCAGAGAGAGAGACTGGGAAATAAGAGGGAGGAAGCAACAGGCTACACGGTACAGAGGAAGGAAGTACAAAAGAGG